>BPLR01020302.1:0-62941 GCA_021605095.1 Caerostris extrusa | reverse complement strand
GTTACGTATTGCTTTATTAAACAAAAATATGCAGTATATACAAGTTTAATTCTGAAGCAACTTGGCAAATTTTAGAAGCTTTAACTTTCTAAAGCCTTAACAAAAATGCTTCTGGTGGCTGCAGACTGGTGATAGGTGTTTTGCTTTCCTAACTTGTGGAACTTGAAGAAAAAAATTTGCAAAACTCTGATTTTAAAATAAATACAATTGTTTTAGTTTGTCGTTCTTAAGTCATTTTGTGCACACTTTAGGCTAATTAGACCGGGACCTACAGTTTAACGTGGATCTGACCACTCACAAACATTCATGCCACCGTCAGGATTCGAACCGATTATTCGATTACGTTGAAAGAAAATCGAAGGTCGTTGAAAGTTTGTCCAATTGATGAATAAGGTTAGTTGCCAATAGTCGATAATGTGTTTCCGCATAGTTGATTAATAGCTGATAGTGTTGGCAGCTTATCGTACATAAAATAGCGAACTTTTTTTATATTGAAAAGCTCACTCGAAATGCGGTAATCCATTATAAAATAGAGTGCACAACCCCTTATTCGAGGGCCTGCGTTCTGGCGCTCGTTACCACAGGTTTCGAGTTCGAGTCCGGTGCCATGGTTGTTTTGTAGTGGCTCAGAATCCGCTAATAAGAGCGTTGCGGGAGCATTGTTACTCCGCGTCCGTGGCTTATCTTCGAAGCTACACGCGCCTCGGCACGCAAAAGTGAGCACGTCTGTGCAGCGCTTGCCTTAAGGCATCCAAGACGTCCATGTCTGTGTTTGCCAGCTGCATTAGGAAAGAAAAACCCTTATTCGGAAGGAACATAGTGTGCCACCCGTTCTTTTACGTGCTAGGATTGGCTCATTTTTCGCCATGTGTTTCCTTAAAAGACAATTATTAATATATATATATATACTCTATTAATCCAAAATATGCAATTCACAATACTAAATTCTAGTATCTTACAAAAACAAAGAAAATACACATAACAAACATTATTCTCTTAAAACATGTAAGATATCAGAAATTTTATTATAATAAAAACGATAAATAGGAAATTTAAATTTTACAAAAAATGAAGCATTTGTTATGAAAGTCGTTTATGATAGAACCAATTTCCTCTCGCTAATAGTATCGATAGTTCCGAAAAAAAAAATAATAATTTAACTACTGTTGCATGAGTTAAGCTACAAAAACCCTGAAATATTTGCATAAAACTTGACTTCTGACCAATGAATGAATATTAATAGCTATTCTTCAAAAATAAATCGTTATTCATTATAAAAATTAGCTACCTAACTTGCTGCATTATAATGCAGGCTTCAATATGAAATTGCATGTACTGAATAAAAATTGCTTGTAAAACATTCTATATTCGTTTAATATAAAAAATAATCATATTATGAAATTCTCAACCCAGAATGGATGAATGAATGCAGAATGACCAAGCAGATTGTTGAATCACCTATTCCCAAATAACAGCAAACTGATCATCAAGTGACTGGAATGTTGATATCACTGCAATCCCTATGCCTCTATGCAATAACTCATTAGTGACTAGCCATTATATGCATACTGTGTGGAATAAGGAATCACTGATGCGGGAAAGCAAACGCATCATTTTTGGACTGACGCTTCGCCTTATTGGTAAGGACAAGTCGAATTTCTTCGACCATTGACTTTACAAAATGTCTTTGCTTTCAAGATGTTAAGTTGTTAAAGTGTTTAATGCAGCATTACTAGCTAATGTCAAAGAGATACATTTTTTGTTTTCGACGTTCTTCCGAACATATCATGTTTGATATTGGAGAAATAAATAATCTATATATAAATCAGATAAATTAACTCTCTCTCTCTCTCTATATATATATAATTAGCATCTGTATGGAAATAAGACTTTCGTAAATGCATTGTTTAATAACGTTCTCAGTGTATTTATCGAACATTACTCTGATAGGTACAGGCTAGCGTAAAAGCGATGAACGCCGAAAGGAACCATCGGCATCAGCAAGCAAATGAGCCGACGATTACTAGGTTTACATGTGCAGTGTAAAGAACTTAGTTGGTGTATATGTACACACGCCTACGAAATTTCCCGGGCCTCAGACAGGTTGCCCAAAATCCTGGGCCATCATGAGCGGCAGCTTGGCTCGAACCCAGCCAGTGCCTGGGCGTAGATTGCTGTCACTGGATCTCTAATGGATAAGCATGGCCGGTCTCGGGCCCTTTGAAACCGAACAAAGATACAAATGTATAATTAAATGTGGACATGCTTAATGGATGCCTCTGTGCTGAGGAGGTGGGGCAGATTTCCGAAGGTGAGGGAATGGTTTTCATTTGTTTTTAGCTGGGCCAGGGCCCCTGTGGCAGATAATGAGCACCAGGGTGGTCCTGGTCATTGCAGTCTACCGCGGTTATGGTTTATGATCTTATGCCAGTAGACTGCAATGATAACCAGGACCACTTGCAGCATACCAGGTGTGTCTGCGAGGGACTTTCCAAGCAGAAATTTCTTTAGCCCTAAAATAAAAGCAAATTTCTGAAGCAGAAAATTAAGTGGAGAGAGCATTTCCTCCTTTGCAAACAAGTCTGCTGCCTCGCTTCCAAAAAAACACCAACATGAGAAGGTATCCATTGCAAACATATGGAACTCCTTGGTACAAATTAGCCATCATATTGATAATATCTTGTTCAGTTTTTTTTCAAAAATTTGAGGCCAGTGCATAGAACTTTTGCTATCCATTAGAATCCAAATGACTTTTTAGCTTAATCTACATTAAACTGTAGGTTCCGGTCTAATTAACGTAAAAATACACAAAAATAACCGTACAGCGACAAACCGATCTTACATCGACAGATGGGAAAACTTTATCTTCCAAAAGGATTTTGATGGGCAACTGCAAGTCGCAGGAGAGATAATATCCGGAAAATTTCTGACAGATTTCCGAAACCTGATTGTGGATGAAGACGCGTGTTATAATCACTATCGACGCTTCATTTCAGAAAAAAAATGGTCGCAATGTGCGCATGTTAAACTAAGCTAAGTGCTAGGCCACAGTTGACAACACTGTACATACATACACTTAACTATAAATAGGATTCTTTACACACTTTGCACATGTAAACCTGATTTTACAAAACAGACGCAATCTAGCGGTCGGTATCACAAGTTTCGGTTTTGAGTGCTAGCGGTGCCATGGATGTTTGTAGTGGTTCGGAATCCACTTTAAACCGTAGGTCCCAGTCTCATATGACTGTAAGAGTTTCACGCTGCCAAATCAGACTTCTACCCACTGGCGCACTATCACAACAGAAGCTGCCCCCATTCCCCAACCATGAGTCCATACGGGTTCGTGGGTTGGGTCTAGATGTCTACCAACTGGGATAAGTAACAACAACAACAAAACAGACATCTTCCATGTGATGAGATTTTACAATTGCGAAACATTTCAATAAGTGTTGCTCCTCAACAACTTGAGCGGGCTCAAAAATAAAATTTGAAAAAGGAAACCTCGCTCTCCGTGAGCGAGGAAATGGCATTCCAAAACCGGTACGTGCGAAAGGATGCTACTTTCCGCTTAGTGCAAGGAGCAGCATCGGCTGACCCTAGGTCACTCTTGTGGCGCACTATGTGGGTCATCAGACTGGTCCTGGCGGAACCGGAAGGTTCAACCAAGTGGTATAGCAGACATCGGCGAAAGTATGGAGCGTGGTGTCGCACTTTCCCCTCTCCCAGGCGGTGCGCTGGAACGCCAGGAAGGGGAACCACTTCTTCAAGAAGTGGCTGCCCCTCCCCGTCTGCTTGACGTGTCTCGTGTTCGGGCTCAGGAGGATTCTCACTTCCAGCGCCATCTATGAGGAAGACATGAAAATGAAAGAGCTGAGTCACGATTTGGGTGAGTATGAGTGTTTTTTTTTAGTTGAAAATTTTTTTTTCAAAAGTGCATTAATTTTTTAATTAAAGAGGGAGAGGATATTATGAATAGAGCGTTGGGTTTCCGAACTGGCAAAGAAGGATTTACACTAATCAAAATTGAAATCTAAAAGGAATGGGCACCTTAAATACACAGACCGAAATGCCCACTTGAGTTCAGAGAGGAGGGTGGGAACCCCTTATGCCGCTCTTAGCGACTCTCCAATATGAAGTGCCTTGGCGACAAACCTAAATTTGGCCAAGTTGGCGATCGCCAAAAAGGCGATAATCTATTCAACTTGTGGGGGCCTTCATGGCTTGAGTGGTTTGCTCTGGCCCTCGGTACCACAGGTTTCGGGTTCGGAATCCACTTTAAGCCATATATCCGATCTCATATGGCCGTAAAGCGTCACGGAGCCCAATCAGACTTCTCACCCACATCATTCCGAAAACTGTAAAGGAACAACTCAGCTCTAAGCACAATGATGTGGTGTGGTATGGTGTATTCAACTTATGTTACAGCAATTTTTTTTTGACAGCTGTCCGTTTGATCTCATTTTTAAACGTCCTTTGAATAGTGCGCATGTGTTTGCTTTTTATTCCACTTGGTCGACAGTATCATCTATACCAAGTCCATGAACCCTTGTGTTCTTATGAAAGGTGGGAGGGGCAGCTTCTGTTGTGAAGGGAGGGCCCGAGGGTAAAAGTCTGACTAAGCTCCGTGTTGCTGAAGAAGAAGGGCAATGCTTTCCTTGAGGACTTTTATCGAAAACTACTCCGCATTTGCGTATCGTATGGAAAAACACGGAAAACTCCCACCAAGTAGTCTAAGTAACGAGGCAAAATATTGAACATCACAAACACCATCGAGTCTCTTCGTTTTTTGAAACAGTGTCTACAGTAAAGCCACCAGTGAGCATTAAACCTCAGTCCTAATGCTCACCAGCGGCGCACGTCGTCACGAGTGGGGCACAGTGCGTATGTTCTTGTGCCTTACAATTTTCTGGATATTAATTTATTCGTTGTACCGAATTAAAAAAGTAAGTTTATATTAAGTTTTTTATTTATAATTAATATTTACTATTAAATTTGCATATTTGTGTTGCAAGCTTAATTTCATAATCCTTTATCATCTGCGTTATTTTTTATTTGGGTATTTAATTATTAAAAATAAATTATTTTTTATGCATATTAATATTAATCATTATTTACAAATATTTTTAGTGTTTTAAAACATTATTTAGTTAAGTCTCCTTTAGCAAGCGCATCCTGTAATTTGTTATTTGTGTGTTTAATTAATAGGTTTAAATGAATTAATATGTTTAGGGATCTATTAATTCATAGGTTTAGGATCTGCATTTATTTTGTCAAGTGTATAAATCATGTAATCGGGAGGTTATGGTTTCAATAAGTTTTTAATATTAGAATTTAAAAATTATAAAAAATTTCTAAAATAAACTTTTAAATAGTACATTATTTTAGCATTGCTTGGCTGCGAATTAAAAACCGGAACTGCCTTTCTCAGTACCGGAAGTGTATGAAAATATTTATTTACATCGCTGTTTTTTGACAGATAATAAGAAACTAGACTTTATCCTTAAATAAATTATTAAAAATATTTATTGAGATTTTCAATAATATTATAATTGTATTTGGCAATATCTGTCTTTAAAGTTCCTCTGTAAAATTTAGCAACAATATTCTGTTTTGCTTGTTTGTTTACAATGTGTTAATTTTCTGCCTTACTGTGTACTTTTCTTTTTCTAAACTCTGTAATTATTATTTACACCTTGTAAATATAACTTATAGTTCTTAATTTAGTAATATTTTTAGCAAAATCACAGAATAGGGGCCGCTTTGATTTGGCGTCAAAAATTCTTTTCGCCAAAAGTGCTCCAAGAAAAAAGAGTTGCGATTGTAAGTGAAGTGAATTGCAAAGACTATAACAAATATAGGTTACTACATTTGGCGACTTATCTATTAGTTGGCACTAAAAAACGTCGCCAAATCCAAGACTCTATTTTTGCGATTTGGCCTAATTTTCATAGCGTCATAATGGGTAAGAGGAATTTTAGCAAACGTAAGTGCCAGTTTTATGGAAAACGCTTTTTAAAACAAGTAGTGAATAGTAGTGATGAAACTGTTTCAATAGTGAGTTTTTGCATACCGTATTTTTATAATACGGTATTTTTTTTTCTCCCAAGCGCGCATGCTCATAGGAATTTGCGCATGCGTATCTGTAATAATGTTTCCTATGAGCATGCGCGCTAGGGAGAAAAAAATACCGCATTATAAAAATACGGTATGCAAAACTCTCTAATATCAGCTAGCTTATCCAAATTAGAACCTTTTTCTTCATTAGTTGATGAAATATAGCAATAACAAAAATTTGGTAATAGATTTTTGATTTAAAAATTCTGACCCAAATTATTTTTCTGACAAAACTTTATTGACATTATTATTCAAAATAAAGAATTGTGTTCACATTTTTCCTTAAAGTGGTAAAACTGGGACTACTGCTAAGGTTTCTCTACTATAATGGTGGGTGATTCCTGCGAAGTAAATTCTAGACTGGTATATGAAATACGCCAAATAGAAAGGGTTTTCATTATCATATAAATTGTGTAACTATATTGAATTTACCATCATTGAGCGGAGCCTGAATGGCTGAATGTCTAGCGCTCTGGCACTCGGTGCCACAGGTTTCGGGTTCGAGTCCCAGTGATGCCATGAGTGTTTGTAATGGTCGGAATCACTTTAAGCCGTAGATTCCGGTCTCATATGAATGTAAGAGCGTCATGAAGCCATGGTTTGGCCTAGATGTGGTCAAGTGGGTTAAAGCACAACAATAACAAAAAAACCATCATTGAGCAAAAAACTTCATTTAATAATTGTGAAGAACAGCTGTTGAAAATTGCCCAAGAAAAGCCAAATATCCAATGATGAAAGCACCGAATGGTGTGGTGATTAAAAATAAACACAATAATAAACTACATAAGGGCCAATTGGCTACCGCCTGACCAGTGGTACCAGAGGCTTCAAGTTCGCGTTCTGGCTGTGGCAAGGATGTTTGTTAGTGGTCCCAATCTTATTAAAGATTGGGACCTACAGTTTAAAGTGGGATACCAAAAGCTTTCCGATTGCCTAAAAGGTGCAAAAATGACTACAGAATGACGAACCAAATCAAACTCAATAATAAATATGTAACCTAAATGGTGTTTCGATTGGTGGAAAGTGGCAAAATAGAGAATATACCTCTAAGAATGGTGGCGTTGGTGAGATTTCAATGGATATTGGTTAAGTTCTAGACATTAATATAATAACATCTTATTGTCTTACCTGTCAAAAAAAATTGAATAAATATTACAAAAAAACAAAATAAATATTACAAAAAAACATTGAATAAATATTACTTAAAGAAGATCATGTAATGTTGAAGGCTCAACATCTAAAATTGATGTTGTTGGTGTTTTTCGCATATTTTAAAGATCTATCTTAAGTCTGCAGTACAATATTCTGAATAATATGGCGATGGTGATTCAAAGCTTATACTATTGTTAAATACACCTAAAAAAATAGAATGTATAGGACATATTCAGAAAAGCGTTGTGTCCCACCATGGAAAGTTAAAATATAAAGACTTGCCCCATAAAGGAAATCTTAATGTTTTGTTTCATAGAAAACTTCAAATTTATTACTGTAACATGCTTCATCCTACACACTGGCTAGAGCGTCCCCTGTGGCATTCAGGAGAAATGATCAGTTGCCTGAGCTCTCACCCGAGTACAAACTCAACTTGAGATTGGTGAGAAATGTTTAGTTTATAGTCTCATCCCGAGAGGAAATATATTTAGCGCTTCCCGGCGCATTAATTGGCCTACAGACACTCACCCGGAGAGGGAGCATGTTTCACTCACTCTGCGCGTAGCCGAGTATTGGGCTTTCGGCTTAGAAGTGGTGTCATCCACGAATTTATAATTATCTACCTTTTAAATGTTTTAAATATTGTATGTGTGGTGTTTGTGCGTTTGTAAATAAAGCTTATAATTATCCAACTTGCTCCAAGCTCAATCATTATATCTCAACCCAATTACAATCTGGTTGTTAAACTGGTTGGCCAACCTACACACTACATTACGGTATTATTTTTCGTTGCGGTGTTGGAAATATACAGCTTGTTGTTATGTGCTGCGACTAGCCCTGCAGTGGGGATGGACATCCCATGAGTAATCTATTCGCGGATGGAGGAAAACTTCTGTTGTGATGGAGCATCCGTAGGTAGAAATCTGATTTGGCTCCACGACGCTCTTACAGTCACACGAGACTACTACTACATGACACCTACAGCTGAGTTGCCCTTTTACATTCTGGGATTGATGATTGGGCTCTGTGACGCTCTACGGTCATATGAGAGCGGCACCTATAACTTAAAGTGGATTCCGAATCACTACAAACATCAATGATAGATCCGGGATTCGAACCCGAAACCTGCGGTACTGGAGTATCAGAGCATTAGCCACGCGGCCATCAGGCTCCAGCCATATGAGACTACTACTACTATACCACACCACACCACATCACTGTGCCTGGAGTTGAGTTGCCCCTTACAGTTTGGGAAATGATGTGGGTGAGAAGAAGTCTCTGATTGGCTGCTGTACGATCCTATTAGACCGGGACCTATGGCTTAAAATGGATTCCGAACAATTACAAACATCCATGGCACGCCGGTACTAAAACACGAAACTTGTAGCACTCGGCCATTCAGGTCTATATGCAGCTTGTGCAACTAAATGTAATGGCTGCTCTGTTCCATTGCACTTTAAGCTCGAAAAGCTAATGCATTTGTGATGGCTTGTTAGTTTAAATAACTGGTACTACTTTCAAAGACCTCTGACTTTCAAGTCATAATAGATGTAGAAATATGTTGGTTTTGGAAATGACATTTGAATATTATTAAACAGGTGTATTTAGACTTGGCCAAATAAGAAATTTTTTATAAGTTCCATAGTAAAATACAAAATGAAAGTTTTAATAGCATCTTAGAGCAAAAAGATTGCCTGGTATTTGCTTGGCTCATATGCATATGCTATTAGCATTAGCTGTACAGTTCAATGGAGGCTTTAGAGGTTCCTGAATGTTTTTAAAAGATTAAATATCCAAAAATTCTAGACGTTTTAAAGTAAAAGGAATCGAATATTTAGGAAAAACTTCAAATTTGTGATTTTGTACGTTATTCTACCCCCTTTTTAAAGAAAAAAGTAGAAAGTTTCTTAGAGCATTAAGAAAGAACATTCTAAGAGCCTTAAAGATTTCTTAGAGCATTAAACTAGGCTGTTTTTCTTGCTTAGAGTGTTTAAGATAGAAAAAACAGTCCAGTTTAGATTGCTAAGTTGGTAAAAGGGAATTTTAGAATTTTGTGAAAAAATATTTAAAGTTTTATTCAGTTACGTTTTATAAAAAAAGTTTTTATTTCCTGGGGATTTTTATTTTTATACTTTTTATTCTATTACATGCAACAAAGTTAAATTTATTATTTATTTTCTTCATTATATAAGATATTCTGATGTAAAAGTTTAATTCTATGGATAGAAATTATGGATTTTTTAAATTTTTTTAAATTTTTAATGAAGTTTTATCGATTTAACTTCGATTTTTAACGCCATGTCTTTTTAAGTTATAATTAAACTTCGTCTTCTTCAATGGCGCAACAGTCCGTAGTGGGCCTAGGTCGTTTGCCTACTGGCAGATTTCTAAGCAGGAGATGTTATCTTTTTACAGGCAGGGTTGTCAGTCCTACGCCCATCAGTCTATTGTCATGTTAGACCGGAACCTACGGTTTAAAGGGGATTCCAAACCACTACAAATATCCATGGCCCCGCCAGGACTCGACCCCAAACCTGGGGCACTCATCTTTATTCAATCGGTCTTCAGCCCCCTTAAATTTAAACTGCTGTAAAAAAAAATTTTAAGATCTTATACATTAAAAAAAAAAAATGGACAATTTAAATAATTAAAAGTGTGTAGTACATAACGAAAAGGATTATTAACTTTTATATTAACTGATTTAATATAAAAAAATATTGTTATTCAAAGGGTTTTTTTTTTCCTTTTATTTCTCAAATTTTTTTAACAAATTTATTTGTCGCTAAAACATCACTTAAGAAATACCTATCCCTGAAATCCTTTCAAATTTTTGAATAATGGTATAAAAGTATATATTTGATATATAGATTATACTTTTAGGGTTAAATTAATTCATTCATTGTTCACAGTGGTGTACATATTTAATTTGGGACCTGATCACCGAGTGACTAGCGATCAGGTACCATGGATGTTTGCAGTGGTTTTGAATCCTCTTTAAACTGAAGGTCCATGTCCACTATGACCGTTGGGTGTAGGGTTGACAACCCTAACCCCTTAAAAAAAAAAACAACATCTCATGCTTCGGAATCTGGCAGAAAGCCTTGACTCACCATGATGCTGTTACGCCACTTACGATAATAAAGAAGGCGACTTCCTATTCAAAAATGTACTTGTGAGAATATAGAAGGGGATTTCTTATTCAAAATATATTTATGATAAAAACGAAAATTCAAAATATAATTCTCTTTATCTGTGTCATAGACACGTAAATCTGTAAGCTGGATTGTCATTCCATTTTGGCTCGTGCAGAGGAAATGGAAGGGGTTAAAACCCAACTTCAAACGCCATATCTTGAAGTATTCGTTCGGTATTGTTGAAGTGTTGGTTCGAAATTGTTTTGGTACAATATATATTTCCTGTAGTGCACCTGGGTAACGCTGAAACTGCTACAACTCTGCCATTCTATTGGTGAATGATTCAGGTCAAAATATCCGGCATTCGTAAACAACAATAATATAACTGGTTTAATACAGTCTGTTCTTTGTTCTGGCTTCTATAAGCTCTATTACTAATTGATAAAGTTTAAATAGTTTTACAAAGGTATAAAATAAAAAATAAAAATATCTTATCTGTAACTGGATTTTTTTCCATAGATCCTATATCTAGGAAAAAAACAGCTACAGATCAAATGTTTTTCTGTTTTATTTAACAATATATGACATATTTGTTTTTAATCTTTTTCTTAGAGATGGACTTCGAAAGGCTCCTGTATTACGTGCAGCATCCCAAAACCTTATGTTACACTGCGCTATCCCTTGGCGGGAACAAAGAGACGCCAAGAACAGGACGGACGGCGACAAAATCATATGCCAAGACCAAGCAGCTCCTCTCAGGCAGCCATGTCTGGTGTACTCCTTCGGGTGAGTCCTGTTTATAGTGAAAGGATGATGATAATACACTGGACAATGAATTACAAACCCGTAATCAATAATTCATTGGACCAATTTCAATGCAAAATGTATTGTCCAATATACACAGTCCAGTCACATATTAATGTGACCACCACCTACTTTAGACGTCAACGTGAAATAACCAATCACAAAAAGGTAGGTGGCAGCACATTGCAGTGGAGTGTATATAAAGGATGTCCTAGGGCATCGGAAAGCATTTCAATCGTTATGTATTCTTTCTATATAATACGATCCGCTCTGCCAAAGGTGGGGACTCTGGCTTTTTGACAGGTGGTCACATTAATGTGACTGGACTGTGTATATACACCATATTTGAAGAAAGGGGAAACTTTACGGCAACAAAAATAAGTTTCACAGTGTATTAATAGATAGCGCTGTAAGCGGCATAAAGAAAGTGAATTCTGCTGCCAGTGACATTTTGAATCGAAATTACAAGGCATTTGGCATGAGTTGCACATTAAACCAACTGCAGGGTTCAATGTCTTTGATTGTTTCGGTTTTTTGACGGAAGAAATGACTTCCAAGTCATTCAACAGTTGTGTCACTGTTAGTGGAAAGCTCCCTCCACCACGAAAAGGTCATATCAAATTGGATGGAAAAAATTGGTGTAACTTTGTTGAAACTTTTTTTTTTTTTGTTGCCAAACCTTTTCGCCCTTCTTCAAGTATCTTCAGTTCAAATTGGAACTCATTGTGACGAGTGTTTCCTTTTTTGCAGCAATTTGAAAGTGGGATTTTAGTTATAATCCCCCTGTATATATATATATATATATATATATATATGTATGTATATAGCAGAAGACTACGCAAAAATATTGAGGACTCTTAATGCAGAAAATTTATTGAACAAACCGATATATTTTTAAAAAGTTTATATTGAAATAAATGTGTGTATTGTAAGTTATTCAAGATGCATATAATACAATAATAGGCATTTATCTTTTTTATTATCTTCAAGTAAGTGAAACTGAGATTTTTATAATTAGTTTAAGCTCGAAGAGAACTAGAATTGGTTAATTTAATAGTTCAGAACGAATTAAAATGTAAATTGGCGTTCAAATGATTGAATTGAATGGTATTTAAAAAAATCAAATTAAATTCGTTAGTTGTTGTTTCTTATCCCACTTGGTAGACAGCAACATCTAGACCAAGTCCAAGAATCAGTGTGGCCTCATGGAAGGAGGGAAAGGGGATAGCAACTTCTGTTGTGAGAGAGCACCCGTAGGTAGAAGTCTGACTTGGCTCCGTGTCGCTGAAATAGGGAGGGCAGTGCCTTTCGGGAGTACTTTTAGGGGGAAACTCCCACCAGGTAGTCCGACTCACGAGGCAAGATGCTGAATATCGCAAGCCATCGGGATTCCTCGTTTTTTGAAACAGTGTCTACGGTTGAACCTCCGCTCTAATGCTCACCAGCGGCGCGCATTGCCACTGAGCCAATGAGTCGGGCTTTTTGTTAATCAGCAGGGTATCATCGACAGATGATGATGGAAAGACATTGACTTCCAGAACTTTTAGGGGGACACATCGCATTTGTGTATCATATGAGAGAAAACTCTGATGCTGCCACTGAGCCACGAATCGGGTTCCTAAGAGAGGAAGGACGCCCTGGCGCGGTGTACCTTCGGGGTACTTTTTTCTTTAAGCCTAGCCCACACCTGTATGATTCGTTTGTATCTTATCTATTATGATATGATGATTTATTTTTAAGTATTTAAGGTAACACTAAACCACTTAAAATTGTCGTATTTATGAAAATGGAATATTCTTAACTGTACTCATTTAAATCAAATTAAGATAGCTATGAAAGTTTAAAAAAAAATCTGGCATTAGCTTGCTTGATCTGGTGAAGTTTAACGCATTTGTCTAGCAGTTGTTTCTGAAAACATTCAATAATGAGAAGAGTTTGAGAAATTGTGAAACGAGAGGAGTCTAATATGGACGTTAAATTCTTCTTCTTCTAGGTAACGACGAATGGTCTTTCGAAGAAGAGATCGTCAATTTCGGATGAAGTGTACACCTTCGATCCAAGTTTGAAATTGGGCGCCCACCAGCACAAGAGACAACATATGGTTTTACCCTTTTGGGATCTCACTTTAACGAGGACAAGTAAGTCTGTGTATTAATATATATATTCTTTATAAATACAGTGGTACACACAATGATATTTTGCTTCATCTTTTTCGTAAATGTAAACTAGCCTGGCCATTCCAGATAAAGCTATGATGACTTGATTCACCTTTGTTAGGGTGGTACATCTCTATAAAGCTTCAACATCATTCTATTTGCAAAGATTTTGATGCATTCGAGTCGTTTTCCAAAAGTCATATACCAAACAAAATATTTCGTGTCCAAACAATAAATACATCAAATTTAACTTATACCAAAGTAGGCGTATACCGAAGTACCATTGTTGAATAAACTAGTTAATATACTTCCTTAATCACTTCAAGATTCTTGTATCTTTACCAAGCAGGAAGTATAACGGTATACAACGGCTATATATACCGACTACTACACTGTAGTGTAGTAGTCGGTATTCTGCTCCAGATCTTTAGACTTTTACCAAGCAGGACATATACCAGATTACCACCGTAGTAGTAGTCAGTATACGTCCTTAGTCCGTTGCAAATCTTTGGACTTTTATCAAAAGCTGGACGTATATACCGAGGTGTCACTGCAATGCAGCAGTTCGATAAACCTTCTTAATACGTTGTAGATCCATGGACTTTTATCACGCTGGATGTATATACCGAGATACCACTCCAATGTAGTAGTCGGTATACGTCCTTAATCTGTTCCATATTCTTGGACTTTTACCAAGCAGATGGTATACTAGAGTACCACCGTAGTGTAGTAGTCAGTATGCATCTTTAAAACCACTGCAAATTTTTGGATTTTCAAGCTGAACGTATATACCGAGGTGCCACTGCAGTGTAGTAATTTTGTATACTTCCGTAACACATTTCAGATCCTTGGGCACGCAGCTTTACTAAGCAGAACATATATACCGAGGTACCACTGTAGTGTATTATTGGATATAGTTCCTTAATCCGTTCAAGATCCTTTTTTTTACATTAAGAAGCTGAACGAATTCCGAGGTACGATAGTAATCGGTATTAGAACGTTCCAGGTCTTTGGACTTTAATCGAGCTAGACGTGCATCAAATAAATTGTAAAATAAGAGGAAATTTGTTTAAAATAATAGGATTTTCCAAAAATCATATTTTTATTGGCATATGATACATTGATGGGGTCATATAAAATAATTTAAATATAGATTTGTACAAAAACACATCAATGTAAAACAATTAAATGAAATCCATACATAAATAAAAATTTACTAAACTTAGTTTTTCTTTTGTGTCTCATTTTTCTATTTGGACCACATTTGACGTTTAGTAAAACATTGTCTCAGGGAACTTTGCTTCTGCCTTCTCTTCAGGATGTTTTGAAAATTGAACATTGCTTGGTTATTCCAGACAAAGCTATGATGGTGTAATTGGCCTTTGTTAGGGTGGTACTTTTCTGCAAAGTTTTTGACATCCTTCCATTTACAAAGATTTTGACTAAAGATTTCATTGTCCCCATCCCAACACAGACATGGAAACTATCTGTTCAGGATTATTTTTTCGAACTAGTAATTAAGAAGTCAAGCCAAGCTTTTGGTCTTTACTCAAGCTCTATCTAGTTAGACTAGCCTGTAAAACAGAACAGAAATGGCCTTATTTTCTGAGCCAAATATGCTTGATTAGAAATTCAACAAGCAATGCCGAAAATTTTTCGTGCCTTTATTAAGATGCCCACGATAAATCTGTACGCCAAAATGTCCTTCCGTTGACCTCAAAACAGATAGAGAATTCAAATCCTCCAGGTGCCATACTAGCTATTCGTTCTAAAATTGCAAAACAACTTCACCCACATCTCTCCCAGAAAAGAGACATCCCTGGTATAGGCACAGTGATGTTATATAATACTAGTATTAGTTCAGAAGACTAATGCGATATCTCTAAGGCCTCTATGGCCCAAAACTTATCAATAAAGAAGAATGCGTATCATTTTCTCATTCTTCTCCAGGTTCGTCCATAAAGAGATGAAGACATGGAGGATGAGGACTTTGGATGCCATCATTGAATTCCTGGGACACCAAGACAAAACCATAGACGTCCTCAAGATGGACATCGAAGGAGACGAGTGGAATGTAATAGAAGACTTGCTCAGGAAAAAAGCTATTCAAAGTAAAAATTAACGTTACACAAATGATAAATACAATCAATATCCAATGTATATATATAATTCTTCTGTACGTGTGTTTGTCACTGTCACCTCCCTAACGGTTGACCGATTTTGATGGAACTTTTTGTATGTGTTTGAGTGAATCCCTGGATGGTTCAGATTTCCAAATGGACCCGGTAGGTGGCGCTGGAATCGGATTCTTCTTCATGTGGGTTTGTCACTAAACTGCCCCTAAACGGCTTGACAGATTTTTATGAAATTTTTGTGTGTGTTTGACAAAACATGGAGAATGTTTTAATGCCATCCCCTTTGTTGTAAGGCGCTATCAGATGGTGCTGCAGTATATCAACTTCTACTCCGTTCAACCCATCGCTATGAAAATTAGTAATAATATGTATTCGAATATGGAAAATACGTTTGCGCTATCCACTTTATTTTTACTTGTCCCCAGATGGCAACCGGATGGATATATCGTTCAAACGATATCCACGAAAATTAGTATGCGCATATATTGCAAAAACATGGAGAATATATCCACAATATGTAATTTTTTGCGAGTCATTTTTTTTTTTTGGGCAGGACAACGTATGTCGGGCCCTCTAGTACGTTTATAAAATAAAGAAATCAAATATTATTCGGTACAAAAATGTAAATATTTAATTAATTAAGTTATGTAATGTACCTTTTTTGTCATCAATTTTTCTTTTTAATTTATTGGGTCTTTTAAATAGTTGCAAATGGAAACATTATTATCACAACACAGAAATAAAGGAAAGACGACAAAATAATCGTCCGGTCAGTTCTAAAAACTCCTTAAAAGTACTTACTCTATAGATCACTGATAATGATCAGTGATCTATAGAGTAATTGGGATACCAGTGATTGCAAAGACCATTGGTATAGCGGCGTAAAAACAGTCTGAGCTCTCAATACTCATTAGATCGACTGAATTCACTTCTCTGCACATTGACAAATGCATTTACACAAACATCGGACTCGTTCGATTTGGAATCTCATTGAAGTACAATTATTTTCATTGGTATGCTCCACTTTAAATGGAACAGCTATGACTAAAAAGCATGTCTAGACACGACAGTGGTGGGATATTAACTAGATTTTAACCCTCAATAATCTGGAATATTATCCGAAGTATTTTATTTGATAACTGGACTTATGTGAAAGTCTCCTTGACACTAATAAGGAGGTAAGCCAACAATATTCTAATTGGCGAATAATACTTAGTTGCACTCGGCAATCATTGCTACGAATTTCCTTAGTGCTTGTAACACATTTTCCCGACCAGTTTTATCGCCAGATCTTTCTCCAGCAGTGCGTTTAGGATTTGATGAGCAAATGTCTCTGGCCATCCTAGGATCTCTCCAATTTAATTCGATAAGTGAAGAAAGTTCATGGAAAAATCTCGTATAAGATTCATTGCCAGGCGGGATTTTCTTTAGCTTGACTAAGGGCCAGAGGTGGGCTAATGCCATGATGCGTTTTCACAATATTGTATCTCCTTAAGAAAACATTCAACTTCTCTGAAATATTTAAATGCTTCTTTTTCTATAATACATCGTATCTACATCGATTATTGTTCGGTATACACCTACTACAGATTTTTGATGTTTTCTCTCTCTCTTTTAAGAATGTATTAATGAGTATATCATTTTCAAAACAGATATAGTTACTGAACATATTTTCTTAGAACATGCTTTAAAAAATGATTCCCGTTTACTTTGTGGTAAAATTATAAATTTCATTTGCCAATAATCTATTCCATTATTTGAATTTACACTAAAAGGCACAATTTCTAATGATGAAAAATTATATGCCAAAAAATACTTTTCAAAAATACATGAAATACCTTTTTATGTCTATATTTTGAATAAACCAATAATAATTTTAGATTCTTGAGTGGCTAATGTTTGAAAATTAAATTTCCAAAACTGTGTTTACCGTTGGATCTCAGCATGCAGTGGCGCCATCTGTGTAATCGAGCATGAGTTATACATCTTAACTATCAGCTGACGCATTGCCAATACCTCAATGTATTTGTTCACTATCTCAAAAGGCACTGATTTTCCTTAGAGAAATGCAATTTTTTTCACGTTGAATTTTCAAGATGAAACAAGAGTTATAATTAAATGACACGTAAAACTTTGGAAAAATTGCCACTGAAACGTATCATTTAATTAGACAAGTTTATGACGAGTTTTGCTTAAGTAGATCTAATGGCACAACCTTTTTTGGATATAAAAGGTACTCTATAAGAGGATAAGCATGCAGGAAGATCAAGTTCATCAAGAACATCTGAGATTATTTTAAAAGGGCGTGATTTCGTGACAAACCATCGTTGTGCCTCACTAAGAAAGATGAAAGACTGAACATAAAAGATTCTAACCATTTTGCATGAAGATTTAGGCAAAACAAAAGTCTTTACTGAATTGGTTCCATACATTTTAATAAATAAAATCATACTGTAGAGACATTATTTTATTCTGAAACCCAATTCCGAATTGGGAATCTTACTCAACTTAACTTCCTAGTGCGTTGCTTACAATAATGGAATTTATAAGTAACGTACTATGAAGAACATTAACCAGTAAATTCTCATCAATATACTTGGAAAAACTGAAATTTAAAATTCTATATACACATGCTCTTAATTTCCAGAGTTAATTTTTAAATTCAATTTAAAATTACTGTTATTCATTTCAGCGAAATCTTAACAAAAATGTATTCTTTTCCTTTTAGAAAGTCAACCACCTCTGCATCGAGGTCCATTTGCATTCAGGGGATTGGTCCAGAAAATTGCACATCTTAAGAAAATTAGAAATTGAAGGGCAGATGAGGTTCTTCAGTTCCAGGAAAAACCTGGTTTCAAAGCCAAAGTCTGTTCCAGGGTTAAAGAACAGGACAGAACAGCTCTTTTATGAATTGGCTTGGTTTAGGGACTCTTAACAAAAACAATTTGTACTTATGATTTTCACTATGAAACGATATTTCCTCAAATGAAGTCATAATCAATTTGCAAGTGGAAATGTAGGGAAAAAATAGTGTCTGATCTGTTTGATCCTGACTGCTTTAACAAGTCAAAAGTTTCATCTTTGCATTGATCAATAAATTGTAGAGACAGTGAACAAGGTCATCAAACGATATAAGTTGTCATCAAGCAGGAAAAAAAATACTTAATATTTACATCATTAATGAATCATACTGGTTTAAATTCTTGACATCGCGGCTAAAAACCTTAAACATCATATACTAAATTTAAAAAAAAAATTATATAAAACTTGACTAACAATTTCATGTAAGAATTTTATATTTATGTCTATGTCAATTGTGATTAAAATAGAAAAGATTTGTAACTATTTAGACAAATGCAAAGGTGGTTACAGTTAGGAGTGCCTGTGGAGAATTTTTGCCGTACCACCATTGGAAACTTTATGAGAAAAATTCTAATTTATAAGAACAAAAACAATTATATTTTATAAGAAGCAGAACAATTAAAAAATAAGAATAACTTTACTTTGTTAAAACAATAAGTTGTTGTAAATATGTATTATAATATTGATTCATTGTAGCATTTACCTAGAATATTCTAAGTATTCTGGAATTTTCTTTTATTAAACGTTTTGAATTAATATAATATTTATCAAAAAATTTCATAAATATATTTTTATTTTTTTAAGAAAATACCTGAAAAATGTCTCAGTGAAATCAATTTAAGAACTATAATATTCCAGGTATTTTTGAATATACTAGCTCTCATATAGATTTCACTGAGACACTATTTTTCAGGTATTTCCATAAAAAATAAAAATGCATTTATGACATTTTTAATAAATATTTTATTAATATAAGACTAATGTACAATAAAAATAAAATTACAATTAATAATTAACATTATTTAAATTACATAAAAAAACTATTCAAACGATAAATATTGCAAGGGGTCAGATCTGAAAAATTGGGATTAAAATAATATCATTTATATTTAAGATTTCAATATCTTAAAATCATAGATAAAATAGAAATGTTTTCTTGACGTCCTATGAATATGCATTGTTTTACTTTGAATCTTTATATAATTCCATTGTGTTTAAAAAATCTTGTTTTATTTATTCTCACTAGATGGCGCCATGAACTACCTAAAATAATTTGACTTAAGTCCTTAGTTTTTGAACAAGCGCTTCTTTATCAAATGAAAATTTAGCTATATTTAAATGATAAAACATGGAGGTAATGACTGTCATCTCCCCCAAATAAATTAAATATAATTATTAGTTATTTTGTTATATAAAGTTATTTATATTATGTCTTTGGATTTTTATCAGTTGAATTTCTACTAATGAGCTTGAAATATATTTGTATTAAACTTATAATAAATTGTACTTAAATGTATTTTTACGTAATGAAAACTACTATAAAATATCTATATTAAAATATAACAAGTATGTATGTATGTTTTATAAAAATTTTAATTTTCACGCTACTGACTTATACTTATAAAATTATTTTTAAAATTTAATTCAAATATAAAATGCGATTTAAGTATAAATATATCTGAACAAATAGTTTTTCTTTTTCTTAATGTAATTCAACCTTATGTTTAAAAATGTATTCTTGTAAAACCACTTATCTTTCATTTACTATTACTTAATATTTTGCACAAAATTTTCGTCATATCACATAGATTCAATAAATATACAAAATGTGTTTATTTATTTACTTTTCTTTTACAGGCTTAAAAATTAATTATGAGCAGTGTTTAATTTTGCGTGCGAAATTTTCATCATTTTTTTTTTTTTTTGTCATAAAAATATCACAAGTAAAATTAAATAAAATTACCTTTATACATTCTGGATTTTTTTCCAAAAATATTTCAAAGTTCATTTAAAACTTTTAATACAGTTACAAAATTTTCAGAAAGAACTGAATTTTAAAAATTACATAACATTTTACCTGATCCTTAAGCATTCAAAATTATCAGAAATTAACTGATATCATCAGATATTGCCCGGTTACAGAAAGTAAAATATTTTAGTTTCGAAAATATTTTTAGTTTTGGAAAATATTTTTAAGAAAAACAAAAAAATTTAAAGTTTGAGATTTTAAATAACTCGCCTTAAATAATATAAATGTACTAAAATAAGGAAATAATTTTTATTAAATAATTCCTAATAATTTTGTTTTCATCTTTAATATGTTAGCATCTAGTTTTAAGATGGTTTGAAAAATAAATTGAAAGTCGTTACAGTAAATTTTCTACCCCTTTTTTTTTTTTAACAATAACTTAACTAATGATCATTTTTAAGATAGATGACCTATTGTGGAGTAAAAAAATAATGACAATGAAAAAAATAATATTAATAATTTTTTTTTTTTTTTCAATTTTTAGAATGAAAAAATAAATTCAGAAAAAAAAAGAGAAAAAAATATAACAGCAATTCATCATAAATTCAGAGAAAAAAATTTAACTTTTGAATACAGTTTTCAAATTATGCTCGAACATACATACATCCATTTATATACAGATATATGTGTTTATATAATTTTTTAAATATTTAAATAAGAAAAAAATAATAATACTGCTAATATCTAAAATTAAATAAAAAAAATGAATTTTTAATTAAATAGATAAAAATATATATATGAAATGAAAAAAAAATTAGGTTTAAAAGTTAATATAATGAAAATTAATAGCTGATTGGTGGCAGTGTTTTGATGACAAATAACACATTCAAAATTCCAAATACAACTACATACAAAAAGAAACACACACAATAGATTTATTTCAGTTATATTTACTATCATAATCATATACAGTTTACATATTCTATCAATAGATCCAATGACACATGACTACAAACTGCAGCTGTATAACTAAATACAATAATAGAAGCCTCGACAGGTGATATTTTGGTTCCAAAAATATAAATTTGTCAGTCCAATGAAAAATATATATACAGACTTCAGATATCAATATTAAAAATAACTATTTACAAACTTTCTTTCTTTAAATAACTACTTAAAACCAATCTAATAAAAATAGAAACAATCACATAAATAAAACTGGAACAAATATCACACGTAGCAAGATCACTGTAATCAGGAATTCGGAAATCCTACTTCATTCAGGATTTATAAATAAACCACTCATTATACCCGTATATTTTCTACAGAAAAAAACAAAAAACGATGTCTTATTAACAATGCGTAACACTGATAAAAACTTTGATGAAAAAAGGTTTCCAGAAACCCTGATTACAAACCAACATCATCAAATGGATTTTGAAGTCCACATTCTCAGGTACACTTTGGCATGACTTAAAAATCCACGACCAAAATAGAAACATATCTCTTCGGAATTTATTCCATACTAACTATCAAATATTTCAAATTATTTGAAATTTTAGATTAAAATCTAAATTAAGGTTTCCTGATGCCCCTTTAAACATATATAATTAAGCAATATGGGTGAGCATTAACCCACTTTGTAATACACATATCACAATTGGTGGATTTAGTGCACCATCGACAACTATAGGTACCTTAGTTTAGATTTTAAAATTTTTTAAAAAATTAACACTTTAACGATTGAAAGGCATTTTTCATAAAATAATCAAATAATAAGGAACCATTTCATTGTTAAAATGTTAATTTTAAATAAATAAAAAAAAAGCCCTTTTGGTTTTTATGGTTATAATCTAACTAATATAATTTTGTAGAAATAAAATATATGAAAAATAACAATATTAGCTCAAACAGATTTAATTATAGTAAGTATGTTTTATAATATTTGTGGTGCAGTGTAGATACACTTTTGTATTTACAAGAGGCTCTACTAAGTTTAATATACAATAATAATAATGACTGCTATTACATTTTGAAATGAAATGAAAATTTCTATCTAATAAGCAAATCTATATTTGTATATATTGTTAATAATGATAATCTTCCATTATATATCATATATTCATTATTATTTCTAGTTTTTAATAAAAATGATGATAAAAAAATAATTACGCAATATTCTTTCCAAAAAAGTATCCAAAAAGTTCTAATGCTACACAATTTCAATCACACTAATATATAATATTTCATGAAAACAATATCAAATTTTAAACAATAATTCAAAAATAATATTAATAACTATTGTTTATTAATACTAATTTTTAACAATTTGATGACGAATATTCAAGTCATTTGCAGACATGCCAAACCATTATGAAATAAATTAATCACTTTTTTAAACGGTATTTTTTTAATTATTTTTCTTTTTACTATATTTTTTAAATATTTTTCTTTTATTATTTTCTTAATTTTTATTAAATATTTACAAAAAATATGTGGGAATTCAGGCTATATACACTGTATACTATGTTCATTGCGTTAACAGCTAATTCTTAATATTTGTAACTATTCAAGAAATTTAATTAATTGATATTTTCTTTAATGAATGACAAATGTATGTAATTTGCCAACATACATTATAATTCACAGTTGTAAACACATTAGATTCATAAAAAGCAAAAAAAAATGTTTATGAAAATATTGAATATATGTACATTCCTTACTTTAATCGTGATATTTGTATAAAATTTTTTAGCAGTAGTTATTTAAAGTAGCGTATATTTTATAACAAAAATAAAATTTATTTATTTTGAAGAAGAAAGACTTTTTTAAACTTCTTTGAACTATTTAAAAAGAAATATTAATTAATATTCTTAGCATCTTAGCTTAATTAGCATCTTTAGTGCATTTCTAAAATGAATCATTTGTATTAAATAACACTTTTTGTAATATTAAACGCGCTTCATATTAAAAAAATAGTTTTGAATTTAAAAATTTCATTAAAAACTAATTACTAGAAATTTTAAAATATATAACCATGAAAAATGATTTACAAATTGTAATAATTTTATAATTCAAAGCATACAAAACTGGTCGTTCAAAATGAATCATAGAAATGCCCTAAAGATACTGATTTCAACATTTTACATCCCTTTACTAGTCGCAAATTCTAACACTGCAGTTTCAAATTACAAATTATGTTATCACATTTAAACACATTACTTACATTTTAAAAATCTTAGAATAATAATAATAATAATAATATACACTAAGTCATCTCCTCTTTAATCTACAGTATTCGTTTTTTTTTTTACACAACTCTAAAACAAAATACATAGTTTAAAAATAAAACCTTTATAACAAATTCAAGAATTCACTAAATTGCTACATGAAAACTAAACAAAACGTCCATCTGCTTTTACTCTGTTTTATAATTTCCACAACAAAGCAATCAAATATTGCTAATCATAAAGCACTTATGTAATGCTAATATTACATGTGGTTGCTTGATTACATTAAAGAAAAACTTCAAATAAACCTTAACAAATGTAATTAGGTTTAAACTTAGGTACTTTAACATTGACTAGACATTTTTTAATTACATTTACTCTCAGCTTGATTGTAACTATAGAACAAACCTACGAGAATTCGTGCTTACAAATTTCTCTAAATAATAAAGCTTATGACAATAATTAAATAACTTATTGCTATTATTCTACAACAGACTTATATAAAACTCGAAATCACAATTATGAAAGAAGATAATATCAATACACTGAATCGCATATTATCCATGTTTTAAATATATGAAATAAAGAATACTCATTTTATAAACAAGTATTAATTAATGAATTATTTTAATATGTAATACATTTGGTTGTATATATATCTACTTTAAAAAGATTATAGTCAATCAAATGTGTAATAATACAGAATAAAAAATCATCAAATTATATATGATCAATCAAATATTATATATATATATATATATGTATGTATTTGAATGTATATATTTGATATATATATTATATATACCTATACTACAGTATTTCAAAAACAATTTCAATATACAATGCATATCAAAAGTTATAATTTGAAAAGTTACTTTTTTTTTTTTTTTATTTTGTAATACAACATAGATAATATGGATTAATTACGTAAATTTTTGTAGTTTAAGATAATGCAATAATTCAAACATATTATTTTAAATTAAGTGTGAACCTTAACAAGATAAACTTAAAAGAAAATATATTATCTACGAAAATAGCTTTAATTGTTAAATATTTCAATGTAAATTATAATAATTTTTCTTTATCTATAGCTTTTAATCGCAGCTGTTTTTAAAATTCAAAAATATGCATACTTTTTCTATCAAAATCAGCATCTAGCATATATCCAGTAGATGTATTTATTTATGAGGAGATGACATAAAAAAAAAATTACTAAAAATTGATTAGATAAATTTTTCACTAACTTGTGAAATAAAAATAAACATACACAAATTAATCTTAACATAATAAAACTTAACAATATCTAAAAAGAAAATAATAATATTAAAATCAATTATAATAACAAAAAAATCCAATAAAACCTCACTCTCCAAGCATATTTCAGATGTAAATATGTACAAACGCTGCTGTACACTTTACCTCAAATGAACCAAAAAATCCCTAAATCTTTTACATATTTTTCCACATAGGAGGTGGTGTGATTCCACTCATAAAAAAAGAATGCTTCAAGTCTAGCAGAATAAATAAATGAATGCACTATTTCAAAAGCAAGAATGTGTGTTTACAAAGTCAACAAATGTTGTGTGGATAAATTGTGTATAAAGTTATGAACAGCCATGCATAAATTAATGGCTTTGCCAGAAGCTTTACAGTCGACCCAATCCACCGTCAGGTTCTCCTTTGGCAACTTTCTCGAGAACTTCATTCACAAAAGTAGCAGTGTTTCCCAACTTTGTGAGGCTCTAAAATAAAAGATAATACATTACTATATTTATACGAACAACTTCTTTCTTTAGCTTAAAAAAATAGCCCAAAAAAATTTTTAATGCATTGCATAACACAGAAATATGTCAAATAACCAAATATTTCTCATTTTCTACCCAAACATGTGATATATGTTGTGTATTTTCAAATATATAATTCATGAATTGCCTCGAAATGAAAGGGGATCTTATTTGGTAAATTAAACATTCTCAGCACTTCTGTTATAATTACCTTTAGGTTGACCCAATTACTTTTTGCTTGTACACACTATAATGTGGTATTATTGTAAATATGTCCTTAAAAATTGATCTGAAATGCTCCATTTTCTTTACTTTATAATAGTATACACATAACACCACATCTGATAGTACAAACAGCTATTTAATTTCTTTACACTGAAGATATATCAGCTGATAAAAATCATTGCAGGTCTGCAGCATTCTACATCCCAAAAGTGTACATGATTGGAATGTGATATTTAAGAATGCCTAAATAAATCTGAAGTGTGAAGATGATTTGGATGTTAAAAATCTGCTAAGGTCAGCAATATTCTACATTTCAAAAGTGTATATAATTAAACATTGAAATTCCAAAATGCCCAGAAAAATCTGAAGTATGAAGATGGTATAGCTGACAAAAATCACTACATGTTGCAACACTCTACATCACAGAAGTGTATCTGATTGAAATGTGAATTTCCAAGATCCCTAGATAAATCTGAAGTATAACAATCTATAGTTTGACCACCAACACGTGGAAAATTGGTTGGATTCAACAAGAGCAACATCATAGGAGAGTAAATGTAATTTAGAAGGATTTTTAATTCTAATAAAAATAATTTTTATTTTCAATATTTGAAATTTTAGATTACATGATATTAAATTTAAAACTAACTGAAAAAATTCCTCACTAACAATACTTTTTTTTTTTTCAAAGCAGATTTGAACAGCATATAATTGACTAGCACCCCTACCTAATCGATTGACCTGTTTCCATCGTTAATCAGATATTTAGCATTCCACTCTATCCATTGTTGGACTATATCTCAGTAAATGAAGTAAAGGTATAATTTACATGAATTACTACCAATGAAGATATGGAAGAAGTGGTACATAAATGGAAGTAAAAACAGTTAAAAAAAAAAAACCTTCCCTAACAAAATATTTAATCTTTTGATCTCTAAATAAATGCATTAAAAAGTTCAAAGTTGCTGTTGTTGTAATATATTAAAGAAACAGGAGTGTGGATAATTTTTCACTTATTTTCACTAATAAAAAGTTCAAAGTAGTGAAATTGGCAATTCAAACTTAATTGATCTTATAGCAAAATAGGTAATAATAGAAAAAGTACGTACAAAGTCAATAGGTAATTACTGTATATAAATCTCTACATATTGTCTGTCTGTATTAATAGTTTTAATAATTGTAAAATCTGAGAGGTTTTTGAGATAGTCTATTTAGTTTTATTTTATGAAGTTTAATATACAAAGAATTTAAGCAACTTGGAAGAACAGTATTAAATAAGTATAAACAATATAAGAAGAAGAAGAATTGAATAGTAGCATTAGTTATTTTTAACAAAAAAAAATAATAAGATTTTTTTTTTTAATTTAATGAATAATGTTAATGAAGAAGCAATAAATTAGATTTCATTACCATTTGTAGCCATAAACACTTCAAGTTTCTTGGAGCAATTTGAAACTTTCTTATCATGGAGATTCTCAATTTTGTACCTCAGTACTTCTCTTGTTTCAATCAAGATGTTCAGAAGTTTTCCTGGAAGAGGAAAAACATTTAATTAAATAATATGAAATATTATATTAATTAATTAATTAAATAGTATACCATAGTATAATTAATATTATATATTATAATTGAATATTATACCATTTAATATTATATAAATATTATTAAATTAAATATGACATGGAGGAAAAAAAAAATTCAAAGAAAAAAATTATTAATATTTAAGATTCATTTAATTTTTCGTACACATTTTATGCATTCATCACTGCATGTATAAAAAACAAATTAGAGCTGTACTTACTATGTTCTTGTTGAAGCCCATAGAGCTTGATTTTGTTTGCTTCATGTTGAGCTTTTTTCTTCAATCTGCATACTCTATTATAATAAAAGAATAAAAAAAATTATTAAATAATTTTGAAAATACTTGATTATTAAATTAATATTTGAAATGGACACAATGTAGCTAACTTTTAAGAAATAGAAAAATATGTTTGTATATAAATTCCTTTCTTAAACTTATTAATTAATAAAAATATACCCTTTCATGTTTAAAAATATTTCAAAAATAAACTTATAAAAAATGATTCCATAAAACTCTAAAAAAATTATATCACTGTTATATTTTTTTTTTTTTTATTATTACTAAATGAAGGTTAGAAAATTATGCGTTATCAAAGCACCCATTATACAATGTGTCTACATTTCTGCCCATATAAATTCAATGCCACAAAATGAAAAGCTAACTGTCTTTCTATTACATAAGAAAATACAGATAGCAGCAAGTATTTCTGTAAAATTTAAAATGACGATCTCATAATAAGACAAATTTGGAAAAAATATCGCATCTAAAAAGCATGTTGCATATAAATAACATAATTATTTAAAAGTGTTAATGACTTTTTGACAGTTGGAAAGCTAACAAAGCATATAAATGGACACCATTATGTTCAATGTCATTTATCATCCAAGAACATTATAACAGTGTAAACTCTTAAAGAACATTTTTTATTCAGCTTCTAATAATTCGATGGGGAAAACTAGATTGATAAAGACCGTTACAAAGAAAAATTTTTCTTTCACACATAAATATGTTTATGAAATGAGAAGTAACTGCACTCGACCTATGTCTTATAAGAGATTTATTATTTTATTCTATTCAGAGTTTCGAAATAAAATATTCTAACGTAATAAAGAAAAATAAAAGTTTAATAGAAAGATGTAAAAACATTGTAACATTAATTTCCAAGGACATTTGGAACGTCGAAAAATGAAGGCTTATGGCACTTTATAAATTGATTTTTTTTTTTTTTTTTTTTAACATTAGCATCCTCGTTTGTTCAAAGAAAAGAGAGATTACATTTGTCAGTGTAATAGTGATTTTAAAGGACTGGAATAAATTATATACGTATATATGGTCCTATGAAGTTTGTGTATGTAATGATTTTCAGTTTCGCTCCTGCAACTTTTGTGCACATCGGATCTTGAATGATTTCATATTTAATTTTTTTTTTTTTTTTTTTTTTTCTGTTGTTGGTAACACTTTTTTGCTGCACGAAATATTTTTTAAAAGAAATTTAGAAAGTAAAATTATTTTTTAAAAAAAGTAACGCTATTGACATGCTTTTGCTATATAAACAACTTGTTTCTAAGTCCTTTGTCTATTCGCTTTGTATTTTTCTATGTTTTCCCGTTACATATATATATATATATATATTTCCCGTTACATTCCCGTTTCCCGTTATTATGTATATATATATATATATATATATATATACACATAATTCTTAATATCTAAAAAACAATACGATGAAGACGCAAGCCGCTACAAGATACTAATTTAGGTTACAATAAAACAAACAACGAAACCTTACAATAAAGTTGTAGGAGACAATTTTCTTTTGCAATTTTAATGTAGGGTTTCGTTTCTTGGACTTGTCTTTAAACTGTATTCTTAGAAATACGTCCATTCTTGAGGCTTTAGCTTATATTGAGCAGAAATGAGACTTCTTTCTTTTCAATCAAAAATATTTAATAAGCATGGTTATATATATATTGGGGTAGTATATATATATATATATATATAATGTACTACCCCATCATTCCTCTTTCCCACGCTGCTAATAACTAGGAACCCTTGCAGCAGACAATAAATCAACCTATTCAGACACTAACATAATACTAATCTTATTCTGTCACCCTATCATTCGCTTAATAGCCATTTTATTATAATCAAGCAAGAGTTTCTGTTGTGTTATTCTTTTTTTTTCTCCCTATAGAAAACAAGCTACAATGCCGAATACTTATTCTTCAGTCCAAAATCTCACCGATTCAAAACGAAAAATTATTATGCTTCTTCCATGTTATCGGGATACTTCACTAGATGTGTTTTTCACTTAAATCCAGTCATCTAGCGAGCAGAAACGGCACAGTTTATAATATCCAGAGTATAGGTATTTTTCTATAAAACTATCATCGAAATATTATAAATTAATTTCTTTTGTGTTTTTATACGTAATTTTTTTTTTTTTTTTTTTTTTTTTTTTTTACCGATTTTCTGTGCAACTGTTTCACACCTGTTATAATTAATTGTTAATTTGTAAAAATATTTGTATTCTTTCTTTCAATCTTACAATTTAGTTCTAGCCTTTTATTCTTTTGATGCTTTCGTAGCTATAGCTTATGCACACATCGGATTTTTTTTTTTTTTTTTTTTTAAGGGTTCTAAATGTAAGGTACTTCAGGGTTTTTGTATAGCGTATATCATTATGGTTTTTGTAAATCAATTTAATTGTAATTCTATGTATCACATTAAAATTTCCATCTAGCAAATAATATTATAACTTTTGTTATGCAAAATGATCGTGTTTCTGGTACACTCCTTTTCAGCTGTCCTTTGATTTTTGTATTAATATATTGGTAATGTCGTTGCCGTCCTTCCTCTACGTCTTTCCAGAGTGCTTCATAGAAAGGGTGTAAAAGGCACTTCTGCATACTAGCTGATTGTGTGAACACTAAGGCAATAGTCGGACTTTAAGGCATGTTAAAATCGAAATATAGCCATTTAGAAAGATAAATAGGGACAAAAACGATTGCAATCATGTAGATTTTTTTAACGAAATTGTCTTGAAAAAAAAATGGTAACGCTAAGTGTCATTTACCTGGAGGCCAACTTATTTTTTTCCTTTCGAGACAATGGTTTCCCGTGGGATGCCCTTCATTTGGATTGATGTTGTAGATGAGCTTGTTCAGCTTCTTCAGCTCCACTCCGATGTTGAAGAGCTTGCGGGGATCAGGAGTGAGGTCGTTGCCATCCCCCCTTCTTGCTTTTCCAGAATGCTTCACTGGAAGGGTGCACTCCTCTGCGAAAACGGGATCGTATGCGTCGTCCAGCACATAGGGATCGTGCAAGTCCCGGCGAGGGAGGATGTTCTGCGTCTTGGCACCACGGGACTGGAGGTTGTACTGCCAAAAGTAGCGGTGCTTTCGGTGCTGGCAAGACTTCTCTTCCTTGCCAGAAGGCCAGCTTGTGGACAATAGATCATCGCTTTCATACTGGTAAACATCTGAAAACACACAATGAAGCGTTTAATAAAGCAGCATATGATAGTGACAATCACATGTTTTAAAACTGAGCAATTTGGTGTTTTTAATAAAAACTCTTTTTTTGTACACCTATGATTTTAAGGTAACTACGTAAAGTAATACGTTTTTTTTTTTTTTTTAAATTTGTTACAAAGCTGAGGAAATAATCACAACATGATAAAATCATCAACAACATGGTAAAATCATGCAATCAATGTATCATTTTCTACTGATCCTAGTCAGGCTGGCTCCGGAAGTGTTTTGTTAATTAGGTTCCCATATTCCACAAATATGGGTTTATTTTTATAATTTTTGTTTCAAGTTTCATTTTGCATTCAGCAAACCACTATAGAGCTCATCAATACGATATGCTATCAATACCTTATTTTCCACGCCTCTCCTCTCTTTGCTATGCATGCTAATTAAATCGGTGAAGTGAAGGTATCACTATTCAAGTGATTTCTTAATTAAAATTACTCTGCACTTAAAAACCGCACAACTAAAAAAATATACACTTATTAGTCAAACTGCGAGGAAAGAACCTATAACCAGGATCCATAAACTGCGACCCGCATTATATATTAATAAGTGTAAAAAAATGCAGATTTTGTTAAAAGATTTAAACAAGTAACATGATTCAGCTTTTTAGCTTAGGAAAAAAAAAAAAAAAAAATTTAAATATTAGAAAAATAATTTAGTCAACGTTTTATATTTAATTACAAATTAAAAGTTATTAAATTATAAGTTTTATTAATAGCATGTTAGCTTGGTTGCACCAAGCTAACCATCTATGGTCAACATGGTGACCATGGCAGCCATCTATGAATCTTCATCTATGTAATTTTATCTCTATGATATTTATTGTCAAAAATATATTTATTTAAAATTGCATGCAACAAAGTATTGGATTGGCAAGTAAGTAATTGCGATTTTCACTAATTTAATTAATAATCACCTTTTAAACATGGTAAAAACCAAACTTCAAAACTAATAGATATAGTTGTTGTTAAATACATAGAAATTCGTAAGCTCTTTTGGGTCAACACATATTTGTGAATTTTTTTTTTTTTTTTTTTTTTGCCATAAATATAGACAAAAATAATCTAAAAATAAAACCATTTGGATCATTAATGTTGCGCTTGGTTACTACAAAACTCGTGTACACTATAATCCCATATCATACATTATATATCATGGATAGAGATAAAAAATATACATTAAGAATAATTTTCGATAATTTTGTGTATGAGTATAGATGTATGCTTCATATGGCTAAGCTACAGTGAATGTGTATATCCGACCTCGATTGTGCATCACTGCCTTACATCCTCTTAAAAGAGAAATATTTTTCTTTCTAATGCAGCTGGCAAATAGACCGTGATCTTCGCCATAAGGGCTGCACCGATGTTACTCACTTTGCATTACCCAGGGGGCGCGTGTAACTTGACAGTAAGCCACGGACGCGGAGTAACAATGCCCCAGCAACGCTCTACGATTCTATTAGCCACGGTGGATTCGAACGGTGATTTCGTAGGCAAAGGGTTGGTTTGTTTGTTTGCATATGTTTACGGCATCGACAACTGGCCCCTAACGAATTTAAAACTTAACTTTTAAATTCTTTTATTTTTTTCATCTTACTTTTTATCAATAGTATTTTTAATCTTTTTTTTGAGTACCTACTTAATTTGAATTTTTAGAAACTTTTATCTTTAATTTTACTAACATTAATTAAGGCCATTAAAATTCCAATCATATTTATTAATTAAGATTTAAATTTCCTTGTTGGTACTTAATCGGTACGCCAGTTGCCAGCCGAACCACTACAACACCCATGGGCAAAGCCTGATTTGAACCCGATATCTGTGGTACCGAACGACAGAGCGCTAGCCATTCGGCCATCAGGCCCCTAAAAGAAGAGAAATATAGAGGGTAATTAGGTTTAGTGGATAAACGCATCATATAAAACTGAGATGGATGAGAAGTCTTCGTATTCGGGCTCGACTCCATTTCGCTAAGACCATTTTAGCTGGATTCCTACTTATTCCTATTAAGATTGTATATAGTAGAAATTCAATCAATAAGAAGCCTGTATGCGCAGGAGATTATACTTCTAATTAGCTGACGTTCAAAGCAAGGATTTTATAAAATTTAACTTCAGCCAGGTTAGTTGGATGAATGCCTTATAAGTTTCCCTCTTATATGTCACAACAGATATTGATGAATTGCCTTTCAGAAATCGAAATAATGCGTTTCGTTTTTTCTTGATTAAACCGGCACGATGCAAAATAATCATAATGAATACGGAGGAAGAATTGATGATAATATAAAACATAGGGAAAAAATTCCATTATTCTACATCGATATAATTGAATTTATTGAAAATAATAAATTAAATTTAAAAAAAAAATTAATTATCTCTTTAGCGACATACATTCCTTTTCTTCTGACTTTTAAATCTGGCACGATGCAAAATGATCATAATAACTAATGCTGAAGATAATGATCATTATGGGCATTAAAGCATGTAATGATCATTACGTAAAGCATGTCAAAAATATCATTATCCGACATTGATATAATTGAATTTAATGAAAATAATAATATAATTAAAAAATGTTAATTATCTATTTAGTGACAATTTAGTAAAATAATCAAGATTCACAAAAAAAAAAAAAAAAAAAAAAAAAAAAACATTGCACAAAAATTTAGAATTTAAAGAAAATTTATTCCAACAAAACAAAAAAGTTACACTAAATGCTTTTTCTTTTTCAAAAAAAAAAAAAATAAAAAAAAAAAAAAAATTTCACTAGTCTTATTATCAGACATCCATAACTAAAATTTTATGTAATATTTTGTTCTTTAAATCTTAAAATGTATGATATCTACGAATTCAAAACGCAAATATTCTATATTTAATTCATGAGTTTATTTTTCTAATTCTTAAAATTCTGATTAAAAAAAAAATCATGTTTTAACATTTATTACTTAAGAACACAATCAAATACAAATATAGAATGTATTTTACAGGAAATAAAAGTATTTTTAACACACAAAATTGCCTTTATTCTTAATTTCAATAAGAAAATGGCACACAATAAAGACGAATGTTTCTGCAGTTACAAATGCATTGTCTTAAGAATAATTAATTATCTAGTTAATCCAATGATAGACAAAGAACACTGCATTTACATATCCTACAAAAACAACCTTGAATTTCCGAATGATTGAATGCCTCATTCGGCTGTTAGCCTCAATATCTAACAAAACAAGACCAATTTTTAAACACTGACTGGTCCTGCTAGTTTTAGAAGACCTTGAGAGTTCATAGCAGCAATGTTATGTTTAGAATATGCAATTATTCTTGCCACTTTTAAACATGCTACAATGTTAAGTGACACATACATTCTTAATGCTTCATATTACATAAAAAGTAAATGTAGAGCAATTCAACGGAATAATTTATTCATAAAATCTCTTTGTGACATTGGGATTTGCTTCTTGAAAAGATGTTTGTCTACAAGCGTTGCCAACTTGGAATTCATAAATAATGGGTTCTTTTCAATGAAAACGACTATTTTTCCTGTAACTACATGAATTACTTTTATGTGTATAATTAAATACAATATATTCCATTTTCATCATAATATAATATACATAGATATGTATCTGAAAAGAATTTAGAAGGTTTAGTTCTTCACGGAAATTAGCATATTTATACATGCTAAGTTTCCTGAAAATTATTTTTTTTTTTCGTCGGGTAAATATGATTATTATTTGGAGAACTACTATATTAAAAAATCTCACAATTTCCAATAAAAACAAATATAAATTATTTCAGTGCATAACGTCTCATTTTATAAGTACAATAACAGTATTTAAATATTTCCATCTAAATAGCATAAGCCATTGTAACTGCAGTTTTCATGCAGTCAGTACTACTACGAATGTAGTCCAATTGTAAATTTCCTTTAAATATTAAAAGTTTTTAAGTACTCATTATGTTTATTTTTTGGACAATAAATATATAAAAAAACTATAAATAAATAATGAAATACATGAACTTTTACTTTATTTTTAATATCATAATATTTATTATTTGTGAATATAAATTATTATGCTATAACAGCGATAAACAGACTTCTCAGAACCTAGGTTGTGTATACCCTCAAGAGCCAAAACATTATGACCACCTGTCAATAACGAGTTGGCAAACCTTTGGCGCGCAACACAGCTTCAACCCGCCTTGGCATGGATTAATACCACCACTTAATACCAGTTAAATACCACTTCCACCTGATCACGTGCCTTCCACGTCATCCAGGCGAGTTCATTGCAAAATGTAGGGTGGTCATAATGTTTTGGCTCTTGAGTGTATATATAAAGAACAAAAAAGTATATAAAATTTTTTTGATACGGAATATCAAATTGATTTAATATATGTTTAGTATTTGGTTCAATTTTTTTAGTTATGATTTCTATTTATGGATTTATTACTATTCATGTCAATTCATGTTCACCAATCATGATTTAATATTTCATCAAAATTATTTCTAACCTATCATGACTTTTTAAAGTAGGCAATTTGGATTACTACTATGCCTAAAAAGTAAGACCAATTTTTAATTTAAAATTCCCGGGCTTATGGAATTTCATTTATTTATTTTTTCTTTTTTAGATTGCTGGCACTGTCCTTGACATCTGTGTGAAATTTGACGTCAAAATATTCTTTAGTGTTTGAGTTACGCTTGGCTTTGTGAGACGCTAAAACTGATTCCGGCGATTTTAAATGTCTGAATTAAATGAGCAAAGAACTTGCAATTTTGTTTGCGGAAACGTATAGAATGTTGCAAAAGGCATTCGGTGAGCATTCCTGTATCGGAAATAAATGCTTAGAAGTGGTATAAACAGTTCAAAGAAAGCAGAGAACGCATTGAAGACGAATAGCTTTCTGGTCGACCATCCACCTCAACAGATGAAGCTCACGTCCAAAAAATTAAAGATTTGGTGCTTGCAAACCATCGATTTGCAATTAGAGACCTTGCTGACGATGTTGGAAAAGGATCGGTCAATTCCATTTTAAAGATGTTTTGAGCCTTAAAAGCGTCAAATCTCGATTGGTACCGAAAACACTGAATGCACCAGCTCACAATGCATTGATTCTTCGTGACTTTTTCGCCAAAAATGAAACCCATATCATTCCACAACCATCGTATTCACACCGTGCGACTTCTGGCTATTCCCTAAACTCAAATGACCACTTAGTCTCACTTTTTGGGCACAGTAGAATTTTATCTTACACTGCACAAGTTTGCAAATATCTTTCAGTAAATAATAAACAAGCAATATTTCATTTTCAAATGAGATCCAGGATAGTTTTTTTCAATTTATTCAATTCCTATTATTAGTTCATACTATATATATCTTCTTCAAATTTTCAATCGTTAATAAAATGCTTTTTTATTCATCCACTCAAGTTCAAATACATTTTTGAACTTGTAGTGGACGATACTTGATGTTAATACAGTTTTTCAAATATTAATTCATTAATTAAATTTAATTAATTAATTTTAGTTTTCTTTATATTTAAGTTGTTTTTATAAAAATAGATGGCGCCAGATGTAAGAGGAAAATTTTAACTTTATTTGTAAAGGACTTTTCTGCAATATAGGAAAAAAAGTAGGAATTGACTTCATTTTTTTATATATTACTTGTTTTTATTTATTATTATTATCTTCCATTGTATATTAAAAAAAAAAGTGTGCAAATAAAGATATTTTAAGAGAAAGTTAACTTCTAGATAATTTTAATTTAAACCGTTAATACATAAGAAATTAATACATTAAAAATTTAAATGCAATTAAGATGGCTTTCTGGTAAAATTGACATAACTTATATTTTACTTTCATTTAAATATTTTGTGACACACAATGCATCTATTGGATATAACAGAAGCTAAAAATAATATACAAAAATAGTGTGTGTAAAACTAGATGGAAAAAAAGAATTTTATTTAAGCAATTTTTAAAAAAACTTTAAATTTTATTAAATAAAGAAATTTTAATAAAATGACTTTAGTAAATGATACCTGCTGTCAAAAAATAAAAGAAAAAAATCAATAACGTTTAATTAATTAAAGAATTTCAAATATTGTGAAATTAAATAATACACATGGTGTATTATGAAGCAAGTGTAATGATTTGCTATAGCTAATTACCTACCCTTAAAAAGCAATACAATAAAACAATACAACAAAAGTTAAAAAAAAAAAAATATTTTAGAGAAATAGTAAATGTGATTAAAAATTTTCATACAACAGCATTGAAAATTTATTTAAATAAATAAGCTAAGCTTTTATTCTTATGATATTAAAAAAAAAAAAAGAAGTAGTTTCGAAACACAATAAATTTAACTTATCTAATTCTGTACATTTTTTTCCTATTTACAGTTATCAAAAAAAAAAAAGTAACAAGTGATTAGCAAAAAAATAATAAGGAGGGATCAAAATATTGACTGTGCAAATATTATAGAAAATATAAAAAAAAAAATTATCATAAAAGGCGGCGAAAAATGCTGATTGCAGGGAAAACAGTACAGACAAGATTGCATTATACGGGATTCTTTTATCAAGATGATGGGGAATCAATTATTTTTTATTGATTTTTTGCTGAATCATTGAAGCATACAAAAATGGGAAAACAACTAGAATTTGAACAGAAATTTCCGAATAAGATTCTTGTAGAACATTTACTCCAATGGTATTCAAGAACTGGGAAAAAATCTTCCTAGAACACAATATTCCTACAAAATTATTTCTGCTCTAATACAGTTCTGAGTTGCAGAAAATTCTGTATAACATAAAAATATGCGGATTTTTAACAAAAAAAAAAAAAGCATCATTCTATTCTATATTTTTATATGTCGTGAGTACGAATATATGAGTTTATATGTTGTGTCAAATGTATATACAAAATTTTAGAATTTTAAATTAATTTTGTAGGTGGGAATGATAAATATTTTTTAAAGTTTTCACTGTTTTCCTCTTTTAATTATACCATACACTGAATATTTACAAATATGTATTAATAAACTTTTTTAATGAGAGTTAAATAATTCTTTGTAGCCCCAATATCTGTAGAAAATTATAACTATAAAAAACTTTTAAAAGACAATTTCGCTGGTATTCAAAATACAGAGTTTGGATCGTCTAAAAATAATTAACAGATGTTGATGAAATACTATATATTTGAATATAATTTGAGTTTTGTATCACACGAATTCGTATGATACTGTATTTTTTAGAACTTGATGACATTTTTATATGCAGTTTATATGAATTTTAGTCCGTCATTCTTATAAATTGGTATTTATTAGTGGAAAATTTACAATTCTATGAAATTTTTACTTACCATCATCCGATGAAAAATCATCCTCTTCATCTTCATCATCAAAGAAGCTTCCGCTCTCATCATCGTTGGACAGAGATAACGAAGAAAATCCGCTTAATGATCTCTCCGTGATGCTTTTCGGTCCAGGTGAACTCGAAGGGGGTTCGGACTTGATTTTTGGAAAATAAGACGCCATTGTGACATCGGGTGGTGCTGACGAAGAAAGGAGGCTACTGTCCTGCAACCTGTTGCTTTGAGCTACCATTGGTGGAGATGTAATCCCACAAGTGTTCATAGGTATTGGACTTTTGGTTTCCACAAGATTCAATCGCGTGGCAAAAAAAGAATCAGAGGCTGGACTGTTCTGAGGGCATAGAGGAAACTTCTCCTCACAAGCACTCAGGAACTGGTGAGACGCAGGCATCAATCTGGAAGATACAGGACAACTGGAGGACAAGGATGGTTGAATGTTCTGCTTTATGTCAATGAATCCGCTCGGGATATAATTCATACCGCTTGCGAAGGAACTGGTATTTGGTATGCTGCCGCTTATGGGCGAAGCCACAAAGTGGCTATCACTGGCGGGAAACGATTTGGACAGATTATCAGACATCATAGGGAAAGAATTGTCTTCTGCAATAAAATTATTATTCACCGAATAATCGAAGACAGTCTCTACACAGGAATTCAACTCAGCAAGAGTCGGGTTATGCATGAAGTCAGTGTCCTTGATGGGAAACGAATCGTCCCGGGTCATTTCGTCTTCACCAATGTACTCTGGTAAAGTAGGCATCACGTTTTCCATTTGAATATCCGAAGTCGAAGGATTGCAGGCGTCATAGTCCTGGTGGCAATAAAAGTTCTCGCCATCCCAGAAGGAGAATGATTCCAACGGATCGATGTCGTCCATCGGCACCTGTTCTGACGAGGCCGAGCTCACATGACCCTGCAGGTAGCCCTGGATGGGTAAGACCCCTGGGAACTCGTACTCGCGCGGCACCTCCTGTTTGATTGTGGCGGCGAAAGCCTTGTTTATCTGTTCAGGAGACTGAATGCCAAGGCCCTGAGGAGCCGAGATGAGTTCGGGGCCGCTGGCGGAAGTCCAGGAGTCCATGATGGCAGTTGCCAATTCAGAGATCTGGCTGATATCCATCCCGCTGAGGGCTGAGTCTACTGGAAAAAAAAAACGCAAGACTTTTACAGAATGAACATTTAGATGGTCACATAATTGATGACGAACATAATTAGCAATCATCATCAAGTAGCAAACAATTTGTAGTGTAAACAATACTTGAATAATGCTTAAAAATAGAGCAGAATCTAATCAAAAGAAACTGCAAATAGAATCTGGTCCGTAACAAAGTAATAAACAACATTCCATTTTCAGATAAAATTAAAAAAAAAAAAAAAAAAATCTCTTTAAGAATAACACTCAAGATGGGACAAGAAGAATGAAGAGAAAGTAAGTCAGATATGACATGATCAAAACCTAATCAAATTACAGCACGATAGTGAACCTTTTGAAAGATAAATTCGCTAGACTAGTATTTTGCATTTGTTTATTTATGTTTCCATGATTTCAGAGAGAATTACAATTAAGTGTCAATGATAAATTAGATGATTAAAAGATATGAGTGAATAATTACAAATTAATGCAACAAATAATTGATGAATAAAATGAGAATAATTATATATAACAAAAATATGAATAAATATATATATATATAGTATATCTGTGTGTGTATGTGTACCTTTTTTTTAAGTTTTAATCCGGGTATTATTTCCAAAAACTGAAATAATCGAATAAAAAAAATAAATAAATTCAATAACTTCATACACATTTGCTTGTATAACAACAAAATCGCATAAATAAAATAATACAATAAATAATAGTTTAATATAATTTGCTTTAATTACATAATTCTTTTAAACGATATTTAATAATATTCAATAACTCTGTTCAGATTTTGGAATGATTCCACGTTGCAAACGATTTTACAAATGTTAATAACATTTTTCGTATTAGGGAAAATATTTCAAAATATTATTAAGCAAACAAACTTGGAATTACATAATAAACAATTATTTAACAGATTAAATGCTAGATTACCTTATCATTCGGATAATTAATCACCGAATTCGTCATTGACACTGAAATCATAGAAACGTGAATAAACAAATGCAAAATACAAGTTAATCCGAATCTGTCATTAAAATTGAATTATAGCACATCTATAAAAACATAAAAATGTAAATAAATGTGAATTGCGCCTATCTGAGAGATATTACAAAAAGACTGAAATGAGTTTTTCCACTTATTAAAAATCTTTCCAAACTAAAACAAGATAAACAACGTCAACAATATATTAGCTTCGCTTATTTTCATGTACTCAATAAACGCACCATCATTCTTTCGAAATATAAAACATAAAAAAAAAAAAAATAAATAAATAATATTCATTACGTAAATAATAGAAAGGAAAGCACTTCCTGGAATTTTGCAATATTTATGCTTACACAATGATATTAGTTTCTGAAATTATTTTTTTATATTATAAATTGAATTAAAACATTTCTGCATAAATAAATTTTGACAAGAATGTCAATCGTAAATATTCATAAAAATCGTTTGAATAAACAAATGAATTAAAATTCCAAAATTTATAAAATGGCAACATAAATATTCTAAATAATAAGTTGCATTATTTTTATCTGCTACTATTAATTGTCCCAAATTCAAAATAAATTCATTATTGCATAAAAAAAAATTAATAAAAGATGAAAATATTAAATTTTTTTAGTGTAACAAATTCATTAAATATTAATCCTACGTTTCAACATAAATTTAATATTAATACATTTTTAGAACTAAAATATATTATTACAGCATATTTTGCAATATTTATTTTTACACAATGATATGATGCAATGGTTGTTTCTGAAACTATTTTTTTTATATTTTAAACTGAATTAAAAATTTCTTCATAAATAAATTTACACAAGAATGTCAGTTGAAAATATTCATAAAAAATCGCTTGACTAAACAAATGAAATAAAATCCCAAAACTTATAAAATGGCAACATAAAAATTCTAAATAATAAGTAGTATTATTTTTATCTGCTACTATATTTTTCCAAATTAAAAACTTCATTATTGCATCAAACTTAATAAAAGATGGATATTAAGTTTTTGAATATAACAAATTCGTTACATATAAATTCTACGTTTCATCATCAATTTAATACTAATATATTTTTAAAAACCAAAATCTAGTACACCATATATTTAGTGCGTGGGATACAAAATGACCAAGTTTTGTACAGTATAATTGAAGTAAATTTTATTCACTTAAAACTTATTTAAATTTCATTTTTATTGTAAATAATTATTATTAACTAATTTCCAAATTTTAAAATATTAAATATTAATACAAACACAATTTAAATAAAAGCAGTTTAAAAATAAATTTGTTATCACATTTCTAAACAAGGGAGTTTACATTTTAATTGGACTCAACATTCATCAAGCGAAACGACCTCGATGCATACCTGTCGTTATAACAGCAAATACATTAGGACAAAATGACTAACAATAACAACACACTTTTATGTGGAAGTTTACATTTTAATTCTCTTTATGAACTTATACAATATTCCTTTTTTATGAAACGTTGAAATTTCAATTTTAAAATTAAAATTATTGAAAATTTGTGCACTTTGTGGATAATTCTTTAATAAATTACATACTCCTTTCGGCTCCTAATTGGGCCGTAAATTAGGTTTCCGACTAGTTGGCGCTCTACGGCGTGAGATTTTAATATCCAGTGGTATATCATATCCATGTAAATACATCTTATTAGTTATTATCAAATACAGAATTATATGTATTTGATGATGACATTGTTTGTTGTTTCTTATTCCAATTGGTAGACAGAAACATCTAGACCAAGTCCAAGAACCCGTGTGGTCTCATGGAAGGAGGGAAAAGGGGTAGAACTATTGTTTTGATAGAGCACCCGTAGGTAGAGGTACGACTTGGTTCCGTGACGCTGACTTTTTACGAGATAGGATTGTCAGCCCTAAGTCCAACGCTCTACAGTCATATTAGACCGGGACTTAAGGTTTAAAGTGGATTCTGAACCACTACAAAAATCCATATCACCGGGACTCGAACCCGAAACCTGTTGAACCGAGCGCTAATACGAGCTATTGAAGAAATCATGCAATCCCCTTCAGGACTACAAGAACCAGTGCTTTTTAAGAGACATTTTGATAAAGCATTCCAAACTATAAAATCTTCATTTTCCGAGCAAATTAGCATACATATATATAATCTATGTGAGTGAATAAAATCAGTTTATTGGTAAAATTAATTGAATTGAGTATTTTCATTAAGATTATTAATAAAGGAATGTTAATATAATATTTCGAACATAGTTTCTATGATTAAGATATCAGTCAAGTAAAAAAAATTTTTATCATATAAATCAACTAAAAAAATTAACTAATTAAAATAAACAACTAATTTTCTGTATAAAAATAAAAAATTTCTTTGCACATTGAGCACATCAAAATATCGATTTCATGCTAAAAATTGTATTCATTGTTACAAGGAACAAGGGCAAGACAAACTTATCATTATTAAATCTATTGTATTTGGTTAAATTTGTTACTTATTCACAAAATTTATCAATGATAAAAACATTTAACAAACTGAAATAGTCTAAATTATTCATATTATAAATTAAATAACTTTCTGATGACGTCAATGCAAAATTTTTATTTTTTTCCCCAGATTTTTGTAGTCAAACAAACTTTCCTTCAACATGTGAAATATTTCCGGGACATAATTCTAAGACTTCTTTCAATAACCTTACAACTTTTTTTTTATACTCACAAGGACAAAATTTATTATTATTTTAAATTAATAAAATGTATTAAATATGTGCAGTAAGAAATTAAACAACATTACTGTTTTATTCAAATCACCATCATTCATATGTATTTATTTAGTTATCTAAACATTTTTTTAACCTTACAACTTTTTTTTTAAAACTCACAAGGTCAAACGTATAATTTTAAATTAATAAAATGAATTAAATTTGTGCAATAGGAAATTAAACAACATTACTGCTTTATTCAAATCACCGTCATGCTTATCAATTTATTTAGTTATCTTAACAAAGAATAGAATTTTAATATAAATAAAAATTTAATTAGTGACAATACTTATAACGTTTCATTCTAATCTACAGCTTTATTGTTAAACAACGTAAAGATTTTTTCAATGTGCTTTAATTGGGGCACCGGGCATACTGATTATGGAGTTCCAGTGTAGTATTAAGTATCATTAAATCTCCACATCCTAAATTAATTAAAAATTTGTATAAAATGTAATTGTTTAGTTTTTTAAAAAAAATGGTAGAAAAATAAAAAATATATTACAGAAAAAATATTAGAAAAACATCTCCTACTATGAGACAATTAAAGCAAGGAGATTGAAAAAACAAAAGCTGTCGGTACAATTAGGTGTCCGAGTGCCCAAAAAAGATATTTAAAAAAAAAAGTTATGCAATTTAATATTCTTAAATGCTATTCCAAATTAATAAAAAATAATCATTGTCAATCATTGTGTTCGCCGTATTATTTAGAAGAAATTTTTAACAAAATTTCTATTTTATGAATTAGAGATCTATCCATAAATTGAATTACAATTTTTTTATGAACGATAATTTCACAACACGACAATTAAATAAGTATCAATATTAAAAAAATCGGCATTCTTTTAAATTACATAATATTGTTTTACAAACAAAAATTGGTTTGAAAAATTAGGAAAAAAAAAAAAAAGTCAACAAAATCATCATCAATATCTATCATCAAGTAACTTACAGTATTTGATATCAACAAAAACCTCATCTATCATTAATATATTCAGAAAGCATATAAATAGAATTAATTCAAACTATCTCAAAAATTATATAAACTCAATTTCACCTACAAATATCATAATTATCGCCAAAACATTACTAAGTATTTTACAAATTTTTTTTTTTTTTTTTTTTTTAATTTGGCACATTTATAATCTTATTACATTATTTTTCAAATTATTCCTCAATCTCTTAACATGTATTATTTAAAAAAAATTATTCACTTTATTCTGGGGTGTTTTGCACTGATTATGATCTAAAAACTTATCAGGGTCAATTTTGAACACCGCAATTCCAAAACTTAAATATATATTTTTGTTTATTGTTTCACTTCTATTCTTGCTTTTTTTTTATTGTCCAAACGATATAAAATAATAGAGTTCTAAACAAATAAAAAATGTTAATATATTCTTAAAATTTTTAATATATTCTTATTCTAAATTCTTAATTATGTTCTTATTTAAAAATATTCTCAAAATATAAAATAATTAAAAACAAAATCCCTGAAAGACATTAATGTAACTTGCACTAAAACTGTAAAGAAAAGAAATAAATACGTGCTTTTCAAGTTCCAGTGTGAAACATTACAAGGAAAATCTGCAAAACGAAACAGAAACGAAAACACAACTCAAGCATGTATGTGAAATGGCGGGAAAATGGGAAGGTAAAAAGAAATCCCGTGAAGGTGACAGTCAAGGTCATAAATGATTTCTTTAATGGGCAATAACTCCACAATTCGAAGAGGAACTTTCTGAGACCACTTATGCAAAGATAATATATATATACATAATGACTTTTTTTTAGTTCCAATTAATGCATTTCTTTTATCTCTGTAATAAATTCGAATTATAAATTAGATTTCCAATATTGCCTTCTCAATTTAAAAATGCAAAACAGGAATATTAAAAGGCAAAATTAATCGCGTTTTAAAAACGCTAATAATGTTTTATAAATTAGATTTTACCAATGAAAATGATTTAAAATTATAATAGAACGTTTTTCAAAAGTTAGAAATAAAATTTGAAGTGTGATTAACATTCGTATAAAATTTGAAATAAGGCACTTATAAATAAAATAAAAAACCATAATATTATTTATTTAAAAAAAATTTTTTTATATAATTTTATTTTGTATTTAATAACTCATTTACACAATTAAATCAAATTAATTCATTTACACAATTAAATCATATCAATCAATGCAAAATCAAGAATAAATGAAAACTCTTATTAAGAGTTTAAGAAAATTAATTATTTCCTTTGTGTTTCTTCTGCCAACATAGTTATTCAGAAAAAATTATTCAAGCATAATTAAATTAAAGGAATCTTTCAATCAACAAAGTAAAAAATAACATAATAAATAAATAAATAAAAATCAATTAATAGTAATGCTAATTAAATCAAAAAAAAAAGCTATAATAAGCATAAAAATTTCCATAAAAAATAAATTCAATTTAAAGAGATTGTTTGATTGAATTTGGTGAGTAATATAAAATTTATCGTCGAAAAAAATTAAACATCGACAAATGAAAATTTCAGTCTCCTTTAATCAATTGTATCTTGTATAATATTAGTATCTTGTACATTTTCGAGATTTTCTAAATGATGTATACAATAATTTTTTTCTTTTTTTTATATTGAATTAAAATTATTTTTAGGAAAAAAATTGAACAGGTTTTTTTCAAGGTTTAAGGTTTTTTTTTAAATATTTTTTTAAAAATTGAAATAGAACAAATGATAAATAAATTGTCAAATATTTTATTTTATATTTGTCAAAATGTTACTTTTTTAGTCGCATGCATTTCAATAATATGCTCATTTTTTTATCCATATTAAGAAAGATTCAAAAACACTATTATTATAAAATAGTTTTTGTAAAGTTCTCATACAACCACATATCAAACTAAAGAAGACTAGTGTTGATTCATACTTCAAAAGAATTCCAGTGATACAGGTTGAACCATTATCACATGCTAGTGTTGCATTTAATTGTTTAATTTCTAGAATCTATACAATAAAAAAATATTGATTATTTATTTCTAATCTATGGTTGTTTAAATTTTCCAATTCGGTATTCTGTTTTGTTAATTTATGTTATTTAGGCTTTACAAATTTTTCTTTGTTAAATTCTTACGTCCAAAATCACATTTAATCCCAAAAGATTTAATTCTAACCACAAGTAATGAGTTCATTGGAAAATGCTAAAAAAATAAATAAATAAAATAGCTTATATTGTTATTATTCAATTTATAAAATTTCAGCTAGTACATACATTGATGACAATGAAATAACTTCTTACTGAATTAAATGATATTATAAAAATTCGAACATCAGATCGATCTGATATTATTACATATCGAATGGATAACACAATAGCCTTGGTCTATAAAAATCAGATTTCTCAGAATGAAAATAAAAATGATTTAGAATAGCCAGTATCAAAACATTTTTAAAATAAGCAATGAAATATCAAAAAGAACAATCTATGCATAAAAAAGCATGTTATATGCAAATGGTTTTTACGAAAATCGTCTGGTATATTTATTTACACAAAACAATAAGATTCTACAATTGGAGGTTACAGTTAATAATGCCGTGCTTTTAATATTTAGCCATGCGTGCTTTTAGAAGTCACGTGGACATAAAACGTGATAAGATGTGATGATTTTATGAAGTTGAGCGTGCAAAGAAAATACTTACTCTAAGTTTAAAACTAATTCAAATTTTAATAACAGAAGAAAAATCAGTATATTGTAAATTATTCACATTTCTTAAAAACATTCGAAACGAACAATTAACGAAAAAAAAAATTAAAACACGACTAATGTAACACTGTAGAAAATAAAAATAAAATGTTCAACTAAATGGAATACAATGCACTTTTAATTCATCCGCTCCGTTATCGAATTCATCCACCCTGTTGCAAAATTAGAAGCCAGCGCGAACTGATTATTTATAGCCACAGTGGTGCAAAAAGCACGTGCTTTTCAAAACAATTGTAAAGCATTGCATAAGCGCGCATGATCAAACGCTATTTCTATTTTTAGATAATTCATGAGCACAATAGAAATCAGAAGCAAATTTTATTTAAATGTGAGCTTAATCAGATTATATTCCAGTTTGTGATAAAAATAGGACATAATAATTTACTTTCATGCAATAGGACTTCTTCTACATGAGAATGCTCAGACGATTATGAAAAAGTAAAAGCTGTACAAATACAATAATTTTCCCTTTTCACAGATAATTTTTTTTTTGTTAAAATTTACTAAAACCATGAATGTTGTATTTTATGAATTCGGGCAATGCCAAGCCATATCTTTAAAGAAATTACAAAAATATTTTTATAAGTTCCAAAATACTAGTAATACTTCATTTATATGTACTTCTATTACCCTCATACAAACTTGAAAGAGAAAGTCATTCTGCTTTAAAGAAAATACATAATAAATTTTTGCATTTGGCGAAAAAAAATATTTTTAATATATTCTAATAGGCATACGAAAATATCTTAATGAATGACTAAAAATACACATATGATTTCCAGTTAATTTGTAATATTGCAATTTGACCTTTGCAATTTTAGAAACACTATCAGCCGTCATTATTCAAATATAAAATTGACATTCTTCCTCAAATTTACATACCAACTTAAATTGAAAAGTTTATGTCTTTAAGACATTTTTATATATAACAAAGATAGTTTATTTAGGTTAAAAGAAGTCTCGAGGTACCAATTAAATTTGTGATTTGATGACAATTCCATCCTCTGAAAAAAAAACGTTGAATTGTAATTTAATAATATTTGTAAATTAAGAATTTTACAATGCACAATTTACAATTGTTACTATTAAATATTCATATTAGGCACACCAGACTTTCAACTACCCTCCTCTTCCTCTATTGGCACCATGCTTACCAAATAATTTTAAACTTGAAGTCAATCGCTTTCATTTCCTTCAGGATAAAAAGCTTTATTCAGGACTTGTAGCATCTTTTGAAGTAGTTAAAATAAAATAAAAATGTGATTGCTAAATTTGCTGAGGGATGCTTGACATTAGAAACTAAGACACTTTAGAACCGAGACAATTTCACCGATCATTACAATGTTTTAAAAAAGAACTAATCTTAAAACCGTTCTAAAGTTGTTCGTGGGTGAGGTTTCGAAATAATGTGGTACTCTTTACTACTATTATTCTTCATCGCAGCTTTAGTATTTATTAATAAAACGAAAGCACAGCAATTGTGTGTCAAATTTGCTAACATTAGAAACTTTAGAACCGAGACTATTTCAATTACTGATAATAAAATTTTTCTTAAAATGAATTGATCTTAAAGCCATTCTAAAGGTTGTTCGTTATTCAGATCTCGAATAATATACTTTTACTACAATTATCACTCATTGCATCTTTGATAATTACTGATCAAACTTAAGCACAGGAATTGGAGAACGAAGAATGTAGGTAGTGAAGCCCCCGATACTATGAATAAATCTTAGATACATATATTATTAGGTGAAAAAAATATATTGTTTTTGTTACTTTAAAAGTGAAAAGCAATTCATACAAGCTTGTGGATACAAAACAAGGACAAATTTATTGGATACATTTTTTAATAATCTCAATAAAATCCATCAAACTTAAAAAATTACAAGATATTATAGAAATTATTCAATAGCACCATTACGCACAAACTTTAGACCCACAATGCTTCAATTTTTATCAACACATTTTTTTTTTTATCGTCATGAAAAACAATACGAAAAAAAAAAAAATTAAACGAAGAAATTAAAAAAAAAAACATTACATATTTAAAAGTATAAAAGAGAACACAAAATTTGTTTTTAAAAATATATTGATAAAAGTACTCTAAAATAATCATTGCAATAAAGAAACCACTAGAATTGAAGGCCAAAATATTCACATTTGAATTACAAAGTTTCATTTTTATCACCTGAAATCTCATCGCGATACCAAATTTATTCATCTGAAACACAGAAAGGTACATATTTATAGTGCTGTGATTTATGAGTTGGCAAGTCACGACAAAAAGTATCTGTTTTGATTATTAAAATCCTCGGAAAGACTACCTATTTAGGGGTATTACATCAAGCATATGAATAATGATATATTAAAAATTTATCAGAAAAAGCTTTTAGCAACAATGTCTTTAATAAAAAAGTTTATCAGCCAAAAATTGTGATTTTTTTTTTTATGCTTAATATTTGCATAAAATGAATAAACATAGTCCATCGTGTAAGTTTATGGTTTTATTAGTTATCTATACTGAAATGATATGTATTTCGTTTTTATAGGTGAATTATATGAAATTCAAATATCTGAAATGGAGAGACATCTCTACAAATTTATCTGAAATGTTCTTAAATACGGAGACATCTCTACAAATTTATCTCAAATGTCCTTAAATACAGAGAGATCTCTACAAAATTTAGCTCAGATGTTCTTAAATACAGTCTTAAAGAAGATCGGAGATGTTTGGCAAGTTGCATTAAATAATACTATGGCATTTGTGCAAACTTAGTAAATTTCTCGAATGTATGAATTAAAAAAAGGCAATTATAGTTTTGTATAAAATTATGCCTTTTACTTTTTAATAAAAGCAATTAACAAAATAAAAATTAAACATACCATGCAACACTAAATGATGAGGATGATTCATGCTATAATATCAATACAATCTTCGGCAACTATTATTTTGAATAATCTTTCAATATAAAAGAAATTGAATGAGAGAGAAAAATATTTTTACAAATATCCAATGTTATTCTTCATATTACTAAGAACTCAGAAGATAAGAAATTTCAAATATGGATTGAATTAAAAAGCGTTCCTTGCCACACTATTACATAATAAATTCTTAATTAAGACAATTCTTAAGCAAGACAGTGCGCAAAATGATATAAAAGGCTAGAGGAGTGAAAGCAAGTTCAAGTAAGTACAGGATAGGGATAACATTCCAGCTAACATTTCAGAAATTTCCTTAGTTAGCATTCAAACCTTTCGTTTCACTTTCCTTCTGAAAGATTCGTATGCGGCCATCCTCCAGTTCTTTATGCAAAATTCAAGCTGTATGTTTGGGTATGTTAAGGGTCTGGGGTGAACTTTCAAGGAAATAGCAGATGCAAAAATTCACAGAATATTTTTTTTAATTATAATGGCAAGAGAAAATGAGACTCTTTCGAGATCAAAACAGTGTAAACGCGCACAAGAAAAAAAGAAAACAATCAGTGAAAAAGTCAATGTCTCATCAGCAGTTATAGCACTTCAATATCTTTTCACCTCGAAGTCCCCCGTGATGCATCCTGGTAACGTCCTAGGCTGCTAAAAGATTTAATATTATCGGCATGCAGTAACTTTTACAGAATATAAAAAATGAGAACTCATCAGTGAGGGAATAAACTGTTCATTTGATTATAATAAACAAGGCAATTAAAAAATCCTGACTATAATCAGTTGAAAAACCGTACATACTGTGGAAAAACCGTACATACTGTGGAAAACCGTAAAAATAATTTAAACAAGTATAATAATTATAGTATAATAACTTAAACATCTTAGATTCAAATTTTTATCAATCATTACGAAAATAGTAATAGTATCATTTATAAATTGAATATTAAATCATTTCACATTTACAATAAAAATAATACATTTCAATGTTTCCACCAGTAAACCTTTTCCCTACAAGCTTACAAAACAAGTTTATAACTGTCAATGATGAAAATCATTATATTTTTTTTTTTTCAAATCATGTTAGTATCTAACATAAAAATGCCACCCACCTTTATGTATAAGTTTTCATTTTTTTCCTATTAAAATAACAAACTCATCTCACATGCGCTATTGTCATATTTGATATGTTTATGTGCAAAATCTGGGAAATCCCTGAATAATATGTCAATGTCTCCAAGTCGTCACGATTGGAAGAGTTGACGTCAGCGCAACTCAAAACACATAACCCATTCCATTTCACAAATGTGAAGGAACGCATTTTTTAGCCACGCATGATGTTTAAAATTGTAAGGGATATGATTGATAATATAGTGCAAAAAATCTGAAGTTTCACATACACAAATCTCCATATAATATAGTTTTTTACAAACAACAAATTAACCTATCAATTAAACATAATTACTACTTTCAGTTAAAAAGAGATTATAGCTATATAAAGTTAGGTGTGATCAATAATAATTAACTATTCTACCATCATGTTTGTTTTCAGAACTCGTAGTACTTGATATGAAAAAAAAAAAAAAGGAACATTGCTATTAAAAATAGCAAAAAAATGCCTGGATCTTATAATATCTATTAAACTGAGACAAGGGTTTCTGAGTTCCAAAAGAAGTCAACATCAATATCATTCCGTATGATATAAAATAGTCCGGGTTTCTTTTGGATATCTTCTTCAATTGATAAAAAGCAAATTTCAGACAAAAATATTCAGATACAGGTATAATCTCATAAACTAGAAAACAAAATCGTACTGCAATCATCTAATTATAACAACTGTTTTCTTTTTATATTTCATTAATTTCGTAAACTCATGACTACTTCTTTTAGTTATTAGTAAAAAAAATTATGTAAAAACAAATTCGTTTTGAAAAATTAAATAGATGGCAATTAGCCAAATATACGAGTTGAACTGAATTTCGAAGTGATATATTTTACAAAGCTGTAAAAAGTAACGTAATGTAGATACATTTTAATAGGTTCAAGTTAGGTTCACCCATACTTTAAGTATAATGGATTCTGACAGGTCTGTACATTTTAAAACATTTATACATAAAAAAAAGCAACAAATTGCATAACACTTAAATTTCGCGTAATTTAAATCTGCTCAAGTCAAATTTCAAGATATTATCTAAAAATAACAACAAAGAGAAATGAAGATTATGAAAAGTAGCAAGAAAAAAATAGGATTTAAATATCTCCCTGATAATTTAATGGATTTTTCATTAAAATAATCGAATAATGCAACATTTATTTCTACAAAATAAAATGGATTTATTTCCAAACGAATAACTACTTAATGGTACGAATGCAAACTTGATAGGATTTGAAATGACACCATATGTGTAAGAAGATTGATAATACTTTCAATGTCATCCAAATGGAGCCTCAATATTTATACCTACGCCAATTGACGACTTATTTAAAATAGAGAACTTTAAAAGCTAATTATAAAAGTAAAGAAGTTCTTCCAAGCGACAAAAACATTCTATTCGTACGTGTTTCGGTTTTTAAATGCTTCTTTTAATGCGAATGAATTAATGTTCATAAAAAAAAAAAAAAAAGGTACAGTTAATGAAATAAATTTTTGCGGAAAGCAATAAAAATCTCAAGCACTAATTAAAAAAACAACTTTGCTAAAAATATGTTATTTCAAAAACAGAAAGTTTAGTCAAAAACCAAAAATATTAGATTTCACAGCATTGAAAACATAAGGTGAAAATCTATAACAACCTTGATGATACCATATCACATACCATGCATCCACTTTTGAAAATATCTAAGCCATATTCAATTTTATTCCACAGTACAAAAGAGAATGTACAGCATTAATAAAACAATAATACAATGTCTATCATTTTTTCAAAAATAAGATGTAAGGGAAGGTTTTAATAATACAACAACCGCTCTGAATGATCAGATGATGTTCGCAGATGTTTACTATCTAGATTGTTGTTGTATTCACAAAAATTGAACTCATTGATAAATACGGATGGCTAACTAAATGATGCAAATTGTACCAATCTATATGAAAAAGAAAGGATTATTTACAGTAATATAAGTAAAATTTATATGTGGTGAAATATTAAAAACATCCACCTATTTTTCAAAAAGTAAACAACAAAATAACATTCTAAAATTTTTAAAGAAACCGAAATTCCTAAAAACAACACTTCCATAAACAGTCCATCTTTTTTCCAAAATATTGAATTGATAAACAACAAAATAGCATTCTAAAAATTTAAAAAAAAAAAACTTTTTTCTAAATACTCACGTACTTACAACATACAATTAGGTAATGCGATATGAATAATTGCTTAACAAATCATGAAGACAGTCACACACTCACACTCACATGTTGTATTGCATAGCTTTAATAATACAACAACCGCACTGAAATCACATCATGTTCAAAGATGTTTGCTATCTGGATGTCCGCTGCATTCACAAAATTGAACTCATTGCTAAATAAGGACGGCTGACTAAATTACTCAAATTGTACCAATCTATATAAACAAGTAATATTAAAAAATCCAGTCAATTCCTACTTTTTTTCACTATATTGCAGAAAGTATAATTTTCATTCATTTTTTTAAGTTTATCTGGCGCCATCTATTCTAAAAAAAAAAAAAAACTAAAATTAATTAATTAAATTTAATTACTGAATTAATATTTGAAAAAAACTGTATTAACATCCAGTAGCATCAACTACAAGTTAAAAAAAATACATTTGAACTTAAGTGGATGAATAAAAAATAATTTATTAACGATTGAAAATTTAAACAAGACATATATAGGGAGAGTGTGAGCTAATAGAACGAATTGAAAAATAGGATAATCTATTTTTAAAAAGTGTAAACAACAAAATAACATTCTAAAATTAAAAAAAAAAAAAAAAAAAATTTAAAAGAAATTTTTCTGAAGATTCACATACTTACAATATAGAATTAGGTAATGCGATATGAATAATTGCTTAACAAATCACAATAGTATATATCATCTTGGACTATTCACACACTCACATGCATGTTATATTACATAGCTTTAATAATACAACAATTGTACTAAATGATCACATCATGTTCACAGATGTTTGGTATCTGGATGCCCGCTGTATTCACAAAATTGAACTCACTGCTAAATATGGACGGTTGACTAAATAATGCAAATTTTATCAATCTACATAAAAAAAAAGGGAACATCTATATTTAAAATTGTAAACAACAAAATAAAATTCTTAAAAACAACACTTCCATAACAGTCCATCTATATTCCAAAATGTTGGACGGATAAACAGCACAATAACATGCTAAAATTTAAAAAAATAATAATAATCAGAAGCTCTTATGAACAACAGCAGTTCCGTAACAGACCATCTCTATTTTTCAAAACATTGAACAGATAAACAACAAAATAGCATTCTAAAACTTAAAAATAAAAATAAAAAATTTACAAAAGTTTCTTTTGGAACAATAACAGGTGGAAACCATCAGCGCAAAAATAGATATTGCAACAGAGTGGCTATAAAAATTTCACAAAATCTTCTTAAGACCTCTTCAGACAGAAAATAGGATATTTCAACACAAAACATGAAAAAGAAAGTACTATGTAAGCATTTTTGTGACTGTCGCAGTCTGAATCTTATCGATTCGACTAAGTTCAGGTATTTCATATTATTTCGAAAACATTAAACAGAGATATTACAAAATTTTTAACTGTGATAATAAATCAAAATGTCATCATTAATGACATCATCTCCTTCACCCTACTAAAGAATGTATCGTTACAAATATTCAGCAGGTAATCTTTTCTCACCTCCAATGAGTATTTAGTGATGTTTCTTCAAATGAAGTAGAAAATTATAAATCTCTTTGACAAAAAATTCAACATAAATTGAGTTACAATGACAATGGTTTGACGTCACAACAGTTAAATTTTAATATTTAAAGGAATAGCAAAAAGGAAAAGAATTCAACAAATATTTTTATCCTATAAAAAAAATGCTTCATTATAATTTGTTCTTAAACAATCATTGCTAGAAAGTTTATCCTAAATTGATAAATACTAATAATTGCTTCATTCCAGAAGCATAAATATTATATAATTTCATAAACACAAAAATTTTAATTGTCCTGTAAGGTTTGTAAACGCTAACTTCAGAATGCAAATTGTTTAAGAATTTTATTCTTATCAGAAAATATCAGGAACTTTTTTTCTGTTTAGAATTTACTTTTTTTAGGCTTATTGCTCATAAATTAAAAAATAATAATAATAAATTGGCATTCTAAATTCGATAAGAAGTTCTAGAGATTTTCTGAATATTTTACAGTACTTTTTTAAATTCAATTTTTTTTATAGAAATAAAAATATTTTGTTTATGTTAAAAATTAATGACTCTATCAGAATCAAATTATGTAAACATATTTTTTATTAAATCAATAAAAATATAACAAATCAAGTAAATTAAAAAAAAAAAAAAATTCTACATTTTGTTAACATTTTATAAGCGATTATTTCAAAGTTTGATTTATTCAGCATAGTAAATATAATCTTCCATCTATGTTAATCATAACTATTTTAGAAAAATTACCAGGAATTTCATAAATAAAATATAGAGAGAAACTGTAAGATCGCATCTCCAACTAAAAGTGCAATTGAAATATTCCATTATGTCTCTTTCCATGATTGTTTTTCATTATCGAAAAATGATACTATTAAATATGAAAAAATCGTTTGGCTATTGATTATTTTTCAATTTAAAATATTTTTAGATATGCATTAAAGATTTCTAAAATTTAATGACTAACACAAAAGAAAATCAGGCAATTTTCCAAAAATTATTTTTTGGGGCGGTGGTGTAAATGCAAGACATCAATTTCATCAGAAAAATAATACAGAATGTACTAACATGTTCAGTTTTAAAAACCTGAATTTAAAAGCGCTTTTTTTTAAACTATTCATGAATTTTTTTGAACAAAGTTTCGATATTAGAAAATTTTAATAGTGCCAGTGTCTTTAAAAATCCTACTACGGTCAACAAAATAACAAATGTAATAGACGGATTTATATGATGATTTACAATCTTTGGATTGATTGTTACTATAACATTTACACGTATCACAAGGCTAACATAAAATCTTTACAATCCATACATCAATAAAATGGCTGCTTTATATATTTTCCTTTGATAATGTTGTGTGTGGTAAAGCCACACATTAATAATAGATTTGCAGAAAAGCAGATGGCTTACAATTGAAAACGATAGATATGGTTGTGGTGCTTGGAAACGTAAGTTTTAATACCGTACTTATTTCTATTGAAGGCGATAAAGTTCGAACGTAAGATTTGTGCAACTGGATTTACCTGTAGATCGATTCAGTGTAACTTTTGCTGAGTAGTATTTTTTTACAACAACTCAACTTCAGAGTTACATGCAAAATGATATTCAAATGTAACAGCATATTCATTTGATTTAACAAGTGCTTGCTGCCTTGTCCTGTTCTTCTTTTTATTTGGTAATGATTCACTTTAAATGAAAGATCTTTGTTAAGCTTATATATTTTTCATTGTTTTAATAAAAGATATTATTTAGTTGGAGGTCTGATATTTTATGGAATATATACAATTTAAAGCATTCCAACACAAAAGAGTATGGGCATGCTTAAATGACTATGATAGCTATATTATGACAAGCACAGTTTAAAGGCATTTTCTCTCGCCAATATCTCCAGCATAAAGAACTGGCCAATGATATAACTGCAAGATATCAATTTCTTCAGGAAAATCACACAGAAGAAAGCAACAAGATGAAAAATATTGTTCAATTTCATACTCTGAATTTAAATGTACTTATTTTTACTAACCCCATCAACATTTTAAAATATATTTAGAATTTAAATATTAGTTCCAGAATACAGAATCCTTAAAAATTCCACTACAGTACAGAAAATAACAAGATAAGAATAACTGCCAACAAGATAAAAATTGTAAAAGACAGATTTATATGATAATTTACAACCTATGGATTGATTATTACTATAACATTTACACAAGACTACCATAAAATCTTTGTAACATTTATATATCACTAAAAAGACTACTTTATATGTTTTACTTTAATGATGTTGTGTTGATGTGGTAAAAGCACACATTACTAGAAGTTTCGCAGTAAACAGATGGTTTTCAACTGAAAAAAGAAACATTAGGCTAAAAGTTGGCAGGAAGAGCTGAAGCCTGTTTAGAATATTTGGCAGCGATTCAATTAACTGTGGCCAGAAGAATTGTTAACACCAAACCCGCTCAGAAGTTAATATATTCATTCATGCAGATTTAGGGTGAATGATGTCGATTTATGCAATTTTGCGGTCACAACAACAAAAATGCATCAGTGATTTAATATATTTTGTAGTAAAAGAAAATGCATAATGGAATGTAAAACAAAAAAGAAGGTAACGTGTATAATCGCAAACGTATTTATTGTTCGGCTGTACTGGCATTTATTATATCGTTTAATCTCATATATAAAGATATTTTTTTTTTTAACAATTCACAAAATTAATAAAGTTTTAACAAACATTTTTATTCAGTACGATCCTTTTAATTAGTTCATTTTTACTTCAAACGATTTCATATCCATGAGCAATACAGCTTTTGAAAATTGTTAAGCGAACATTTATAATAGTATGTATACTTTTTTTAGAATTATAACTATTAGAATATATATACTATTAATAATTATACTATTAGAACCGAACTTGGATTTGATGAATCCTTTGTATAGGGATTATATATATACATATGTGTGTGTGTTTGGCATTCTGTTTAAATGCTCCTATATTTGTGGTTGTAGTTAGTTTAGCTTCTGTTTTTAGTTTGGCAATTTTATCTCTATGCTCTATTTGTAAATAATCTACATATGCTTCCTGTTTGGGTTCTCTTTCATCTGTCGTTTAGTTGTCAGGAATTTAGTAAAATCATATCGTTGATTATAGGCCGTGTTTATTTTTCTGAAAAGGATAGTACAAGTATACTGTAATTACTACAGTGTTGAATATATGAATCTCTCAGTTAATAATGTTTATCTTTTTTATACAGAAGAGGCAATTTACAGTATGTATATATATTCAAAAATATGATTTTACTAAAATACTAACAACTAAACGCCAGATGCAAAGAACTCAAACAGGAAATATAAGTAGATTATTTACAAATAGAGCATAAGAGTTAAAACGATATGATAAATCAATGCCAAACTAAACAAACTACAACCACAAATATAGGAGTATTTATACAGGATGCCACAAAAATTACTAGTACCAATGTTTAGGGATAATAGATAAACCATAAAGGTAACCAAAAGTAAAAAACCTCGTCGTAAAAAGAGGATACATAAGCTGGCAGATATACACTTGGTATATGGATTAACTAAGGGTAATATACAAAGATAGTTCAATGCATTTATAGATAATATTTCTCACAAAGACATGTACCAGACCACTGCTCGCATATGTGCATCAAAATTTATGCGATTATGTGAGATTCAGGGATATGCTGCATAGTAAAAGCAAGACACGATCTAACATGATATATGCTTTGCACTTACATTATGAGTCTTTGTTATAGTGGGCAGAGCATTTGCACATCAAGTTGTTGCACCTCTTTCGTCATCAAAGGCACTTTCTTTCGTCATGAAATTAATGTAATCACTGCACCTCTTTGTCATTAAATTAATGTATTTAATTTTAATTCTTTCATTTAATTTTAATTCGCACATTTAATTCTTTATTTGCTTTTTATTATATTAATCCTTTTTGTTTTGCAATGTTAAATAATTTTCGAGGTGTTTTTATTTTTTTACCCTCCATCTGATGTGGTTTAAATATTTACCAAGAAATTTTCATAGCAATATTATAAAACGAACTACTGTAATAAATTAGAAACTTGAAAAATAATCATTTTTTAATATTTGAGTCTGACAAGAACAGAGACATGATCTGTCCTTAATAACCCTTTTGACCCCTATCTGAAAGTTTTATTTATTAAAAAAAAAAACCTCTTCAATACAGCATGAATATTATAGCAAATAGTATTGACTGAAACCAGACTGAAACCTCACCATGACTTTGAAAACTATTGCATACAAAACGAATATCAAACAAAGTAGACATATCTGCAGACAAAGAAATTTGAGACAAAAATGATCTGAAGTCGTCCCATCTCTCTACTTTCATAGTCTGGATCAATTCGATAAAATCAGAAAAAAAAAAAAAAAAAAATACTCACTATGTTATTTGATCAGTAACCTTTCGATATGTTTGATCAGATTTGCTTCCTATAGTAGAGGAGTTAACTTTTACGAATGCCAACAACAATATAATTTTTTTTTTATTTGTTTTAACAACGCTGATGCAATAAATGTGAAACAAAAAATGCTGCTAAAAATTACTGAAATTATTTTAAAATAGCATCTAACATTTTTTTTCTATTTAAAACCTTCCAAGATTTTTTTAATGTATTATTATCAAGCTGGAAATATTTTTTACTTCTATTTTAAATGAGAATTTTAATGGAAGCAAAATAAATAATAAATAAAAATTCAAATAATAAAATAAAAAATTAAATAATAAATAAATTAAATAACTGATAGTTGTCCTAGACGTACAAATAGTTATTTTATCAAGGCTTTTTGTTCTCAATTTTAGAAAGAATTTTAAACTCAGAAATTACAAAATAATAAACAACGAAATAAACAAAATAATAAACAACAATTGAGATAATTGAACAACAAAAAACTGAGGAAACATACTATTTGATGAAGTAACTAAAAAAACCACGGTTATTACCACAAAAAGTTAAGTAAAAAAAACTTACAATATCCTCGATTAGAAGGAAAATTATAAAATGGTATTTCTAATGTGAAAAAAAAAAAATCGCTTATTCGTTTATTAAAGCGTAATAATAATATATTACTTACTGTAAATAACTAGGACAATTTGAATTTATTTTTAAAATAATTTCACATAGTAGTCAGCAATTTCAGGTAACCGCAGAATACTTGGAACTTATCCAAAGCGTATAGAGGATGTTACTGGAAATAAAATTCTAAGAAAATAATCATTCATAAAAAAAAAAATCGACATTTTCACTTTTATCATTTTTTTTTTTTTTTTTTTTACCATTCAGAATTGAATGCACGAACATTTTTGAATGAACTTTAATATATTAAAATAAAAAGCTACTATAAACGAGAAACATTTTTTTTTAATTTACTTTTTGGAACTATTATCTGCAATCAGTCATTAAAAAATTATTATTATTACGAATTTAGTTCATTAAAGTAATTTTTAAATTTGCGCTCTCACATTTGATAAATAAAACACTTAACATTTAAATTTACAAAAAAAAAAAAAAAAAAAAAAAAAAAAATCACGTTTTAGTTTATTAAATGTAAACATTTGAAACCTCATAATTAGAAACATAAAAAATTACATTTCAAAATTAAAAATTACCTAAGTCAAGCAACCATTACCAATATAAATTTCACATCCTTTTGCAATCACCCTTAACAGTGTGTTAAATGAACCACGTTTTTATGTTTCAAATCTGGCATTATAATATTAAATTCCAAAATAATTAGATCGAAAGAAATGAATAAAATAAAAACTATTATTTAAATATTAAAAAAAATTACAAATCTGAACAAAAAAGAATTAATTATTTTTAATTCTTTACAAATCGCTGTTTTACGCTTATTATTTTGTTTTGCATTCTTTTAATGTTATTAAGAAATTAAAATAAATGCTTTCAAACATCATTAGCGAGAGTGAATTATAAAAATACACCACAGAAATATTAGTCAATAAAAAAAAAACAATTGCCATTTGAATAACATCAAAGCCTATTGATGAAACAAAAAAAAACCACGTTATTACCACAAAGTTAAAGTAAAAAAACTTTAAATATCCTTGATTAGAAGGAAAAATTATAAAAATGGTATTTCTAATGTGAAAAAAATCGCTTATTCGTTTATTATTAAAGCGTAATAATAATATATTACTACTGTAAAAATAACTAGGGACAATTTGAATTTATTTTTTTAAACAATTTCACATAGCAGTCAGCAATTTCAGGTAACCGCAGAATACTTGGAATTTATCCAAAAAGCGTATAGAGGATGTTACTGAAATAAAATTCTAAAAAAATAATCATTCATAAAAAATCGACATTTTCACTTTTATCATTTTTTTTTTACCATTCAGACTGAATGCACGAACATTTTTGAATGAACTTTTAATATATTAAAATAAAAAAGCTACTATAAACGAGAAACATTTTTTTTGTAATTTACTTTTTTGAGCTATTATCTGCAATCAAAATTAAAATAGTCATTAAAAATTATTATTATTAAATGAATGCACGAACATTTTTTGAATGAACTTAATATATTAAAAATAAAAAGCTACTATAAACGAGAAACATTTTTTTTTAATTTAATTTTTGGAACTATTATCTGCAATCAAAATTAAAATAGTCATTAAAAAAATTATTATTATTATTACGAATTTAGTTCATTAAAGCAATTTTTAAATTTGCGCTCTCACATTTGATAAATAAAATACTTAACATTTTAAATTTACAAAAAAAAAAAAATCACGTTTTAGAATTTAGTTTATTAAAGTAATGTAAACATTTGAAACCTCATAATTAGAAGCATAAAAAATTACATTTCAAAAATTAAAAAAATTACCTAAGTCAAGCAACCATTACAATATAAATTTCACATCCTTTTTGCAATCACCCTAACAGTGTGTTAAATGTATAAACCACGTTTTATGTTTCAAATCTGGCATTATAATATAAATTCCAAAATAATTAGATCGAAAGAAATGAATAAAATAAAAACTATTATTTAAATATTAAAAAAATTACAAATCTGAACAAAAAGAATTAATTATTTTTAATTCTTTTACCGTCGCTGTTTTACGCTTATTATTTTGTTTTGTATTCTTTTAATGTTATTAAGAAATTAAAATAAATGCTTTCAAACATCATTAGCGAGAGGAATTATAAACAATACACCACAGAAATAGTAGTCAATAAAAGAAAAACAATTGCCATTTGAATAACATCAAAGCACCATGTACCCAAAATTTCCAAAACATATACCTTCTGAAGAGAGTAACATTTAGAATAATGCAAACAACGAAGGAAATAAACACGACGATTTCGTACCCGAAGGCAAACACAGTTGATAAACACCACAAAAGTGAAATAATAATAATAAAAAAAAAAAAAGTGGGAGGCGTGAATTCATGGCATAATGATGTAATCGAATTAATCGGCGGAGAGTTATGTTTCAACCTTGATAAACAACTAAAAGGTAAAATTGTTTTAAACCATCCTTTTTCCAGTGTTGTGTGTAATCTGAACGGCCTTGACTGCCATGATACACATGCATAAGTCAGCTGGATACAAGAGAACGTACCAGTAGTTGCACTGACTTGGACAGCTGCCAAGAAGAACAGACATTCAGAATAGGTTTTTCTCGGTGTTTACGGTTACATAACATTCAGCCGAACTGATAGGCGAAAGAATGTTTTCAGAATAAAAAAAAAATAAAAAATGGACGAATGGAAAGAAAAAAAAAAACTTTACTCGATTCTTATGGAAGTGGGTATCAAAGAGTAAAGTTTACTTTCACACGGCGAGCATTTGTGTGCCAAGTATTATCACAAAGTACAAAGTGCAGAGTTCCACTTGTTAAAAGTTGCTATTTATAAACAAGCACTATTTTAATGGGCGTCGATTATAAACACGGAACTGGTGGTCTGTTTTCCCGCCATTTGATAACGCCAATCGAGGTGCCCTTTTTTGTTTACATCTGTTCGTTTTCAATACAAAGCACGCCAAAGTGTTCCACGTAGAATAAGAAAACAGGAAGATAAGCACATGTTTATATATATTTTTTTTTTTGTTCCTCTCATTTAAATTACAGACGTTTGAACTGAATTATCATTCAAGGCTAAAGAAGATAAATTTAAAAAAGTAGGACATCTGATTTTTATGAACGTGTAATTCTTCCAAATTATAATTTTTTTTTTATTGCTATTATTATTATTTTTTTGTCCCTGAAATATGCTTGGCTATATTTCATTCATTAAACTGTAATTATAAAGAAGTTTTTTTTTAAAAATTTAACCTTTATAAACTTAGCCATTTATCTTATAG
>BPLR01020301.1:0-31254 GCA_021605095.1 Caerostris extrusa | reverse complement strand
CATCAAAAGTAATTCATATTTAATGTTAAAAGAAGTTTTAAAAAAAAGTAATATAAAATTACTTAATTTAATTTGTTTTTAAAGATAATCTTTAATTTGAATATTATTTCATTAGTTGATGCAAAAGCTCTCTCATAATTCTTCCTTTAGGGTCCACAACTTTTTTGGTGCCTTTTATTATTGTGATGATAAAGAGAATTTTATTCTTCTATATGATGATAGTAATAAATTGATATGTAGATTCTTAGAAACATCAATGTACAATTATTTTAAAGTTTCATAAGGTAAAACTGACTAAAATCTAATCTATTTCTGTTTAATAATTCATTGATTTTTCGTATTGCTAGATAATGGAGGATGCAGGACATAGATGTTCAAAAAATTCGTCATCATTAGTACCTAATCGTTGGCAATAGGTATGGCGGAAAATTAATTGTGGGGTCAGGTGAACGTTCCAATCAGGGTAGAGGACCGTGATCCTGGGGGATTTGGGCCCACCGTATTTAGCTAATGACGTAGAGGCCATAAATTGGCAGTAAGCTTCCTGCTGATAGGTCAGGCTGCCATTAACAAACCAATGATGCTACAAAATAGCTTAGCAAAAGGAGCAGCTGAAATGAAGGGACGCATTTTATGAAGATGTCTATGAATTCTGAAAAAAATTTGGCTTTAATCTTTCAATGGAGGCATTTTTTTCCTCATAAAAAAAATATGTTGTCCTGAAAAATAACGGAGACTAAATTGCCCTCTATGTTATAAAAAATCACAAAAAGGTTCAGGGAGGCACTCTAATAATATAGCAAATAATGGAAGGAAATCCAATCATGTTAAAGTAGTATAAGATTATTAATTATTTGTTAAGTATTTTAGCATGGATTTCGATCTAATATTATTTGACGAGATAAGGAAAGTTGTTTTATATGGCATATCCTATTCGTATAGTACAGGGGTGGCCCACCCATATGATCTTGCGGGCCACTTTGGATATTCACCATAACTCCACGGGCCGCATGTTAAATTATAATATATACCCATATTAGATTTAGACTCACTACAGACATTTTTACATTCATATTACAACCTGGTATATTAGATGTTCAAGATGATCATCATGGGTTCGCAGAATATAATTTAATTATTCTGTGAACTCTTAAATAAAACAGGCAATATCTGTCATATATTCGCAAGAATATTATTTTAAAATCAAAGTTAATTTTTTTTTTCTCGTGATTTCGACAGTTAATTTTTTAATATAGGTATGCACAAATAAAGTATTGTTTTAATACATTGGGTTTTAACTACTTTGGTCATTATAAAACAAATATGTTTTATAAAAGTGTGGTAAATCTCACGGGCCCGGAAAATGTTCAAGGCGCGGGCCATGGGTTGGCCTACGCTGGTATAGTAGAACGTCATAAATGCTTACTTGACTGGCGTGTCTTGGTGTCTGGCATGAAATACAGACTAAAGGTGTTCTAGACTTTGGGGACCAGATGGAAAGCCATCAATTAAGGATGGATTTGTTTAACCCTCTTTTAAATTATAAAAGTATCCTGAAATTACAAAACTCTTTTCTTTTCTGAATGTTTTTTAATATATTTTATAGTCAAAGATGATTCTATAATTAATATTAGTAACTTAAAATTTTTAAAAAATAATGCTGAAAGTAATATATTTTAAAAATAACTAAAGAAGCTTATACAGTAAAATATGGATTTGTTTTTAACTATCTTCCGATGCTATTTTCTGGTTTGGAACTTCTAAGGCACACTGGGCAATGAAAAGTTAATGCGGAACAAGCTCTTTTCATGACTTACTTCTTGAAACGTATTCGTCGAAAATTATTAAATGTCTTTTTTAAAGGTGACTGGAAGTTTGTTTATTAAAGAGATTTAATAAATAAACGAGAGAAGATTTATTTTATGAGATATTTATCTAATTATATATATCTTATCACTTTTTTTCATATTTTAAATTCAATCCAATTGAAATGCAGAATATTTTTTTTTTTTGTTTCATATAATTTTAAAAATAGTATTAGAATTAAATTTTTACAAGTACGAACAGATCAGATATGATTATACTACGCAATAGATATGAAGAAATTGTTTGTGTTGAATTTGCCCAACAGTATACTATGCATTTTCCTATTGGTTATTCTGAATTCTGATATTGCTAATTTGATTGTTATTTTAATGTTCAGCAAACCGTGTCAATGTGAAATATATTAAATGTGAAAATGTACATAGATTAAATGAGAAATGCTTACAGCCTTCAGAAGCCTATCAAAGATATTGAAACTAATTAAATTATTTAATACCAATTAAAAGAAACCAAAATTTTGAAGTAAAAATTTTATAATTAAAAAAATTATATAAATTTCTAAAGTATACTTTTATGAGATATTAAACGATAATTCTGAAATTCGTAATAAGATTTTTTTAGCTGCTGTCTCCTCCCTTTTAATTTATTGTAAATTTTTCAAATAAAATATGATCTCTCTTGGATTAATTAGGCAAGACATAAAAAATAAATAAAATTTATAACTATAAAAAATTGTTTAATTGAATTTAACAAAACTATAATAATAGTTATTAAATCTTACATTAAAATTACATTAATTAATTTTAATTGCTTGTTAATTTATGCCACATATGTAAAAAAAAATTAAGATTAAAGTCGTATTTGAATGTTTTACAAGAAATAACCTTATTCATGAATGTCGTTATAAAAGATTTTTAAATTTTAACATATTGATTTTTAGAAATTTCTATTAAGATTGAATTTTGTGAATGAACTTTGAAATAGTTATATTAAATCTAAAATATAAATATTTCAATGTTTTCTAATTCCTATATTGACTAGTATTGGAATATTTTAATGAATATATTACTTAATTTCAAGATTAAATTTTGGTAGTCTTTCTAAATGTCAACTCACCTTTCTTTCTTTAAATCTTTCATTTTAATGGCGTTCTTTGTGAAGAAATCTGAAAATAAATATAGTAGTCAGTAAAACAAAAATGTATTAAAACTTGTGCTTATATTCCATTTTTTATTAACTTTAGATAATGTTAAATAATCGAAATTCTACTCTGTTAGAAATATTGGCATAAAAAACGAAAAACAAATGATATTATCAGAGCACAATTTATAAGTTTTACTTTTTCATATAATAAAGGCTATTCTAATTAAAAACTCATGTAAAAACGAAAGAAGATAAGTAGCAATTCCTAATGCATTTTTAAAAAAATTTTTAAATATATATATACATAGAACTTTGATTATATGTACAATTATAATTTTTCGCAGGAACTTTCGATATTTTTAATTTATCATTAAAATTTTTAACTTTTGTAAGTAAAATTTCTTTAAAAATTTCTTCTGATAAAAATTCTTTTCTAAAATCAATCTAAACTTAAAATAAATATTGTAAAATTTTATTCACTAACATAATTTTCTACACGAAAAAATTTACAAGACCTTTCTTACAAAAAAAAAAATTTTTACTAGTTTAAAAGAAAGACAAAAATAAACCTTATTTAATGTTTGATAATAATTCATGCACACTGACTAGACGAAGGAAAGGGAATTTATTTTGGTATTAAAATCTAAAACAGTGTTTCACTTTGTTTTAGGGGGAATTTTTCATAGTTAACTTCACTCACTAAATAATTAAATAATTTAGCGGTTAACAGAATAACACAAATTTAAAGCAATTACAAAAAAAAAGGCTTATAGAGAAATAGGAAATTTTATTATGCAAATAACTAATCCATGCATTTTATGTTCCATTTCAAACACATCATAAATTACATGAGACCCTTAGGTAATTCGTTTCTTAGTAATTTAATCTTCACTGTTAGTCAGTAAATCTAAGACTTATAAATTATGCAAATAATGTTTGGGATTTAATAATCGTAACAACCTCGTTTTTCCCATTTTTATGGCTCTGTCTGTCATATTCTGGAGGCTGTAATTATTTTAATGATGCACTTTTTCTGTACATTTACGCCCAAGTTTACGCCGATTACAACGGGCTTCTTGCGAAATTAAGATACAATGAATTGTTATCGTAAATCTTGACATAATTGAATCAATACAAGAATTTTTTTCTTTCTCTGTGGGTTTTTTTTTCAGACTTTTCTCATTTCCCTTTTATTTCGATTTCGTGTGTAAGTATTCGTAATTTTCTTACATTTTTATCTGTTTTTTTCTTTGAAATGATTTTTAAGAAAGTTAAATTTTTTATGATGAGTCATAGTTAAGAAACATTAAAAAACAATGTATATAATAATGTTTTTTAAAGAAATAATCAGAATTTTCTATGAAGTAGATAGTAATATAGTATTAATATATTGAAATTTTTATATTCATGCAAAATATATTTTTTATATATTTGTGGATATAATTATAAGTTTCATATGAATATATGTTTTTAAATTAATATAAAATATTCGTATACATTATGTCTGAATTGTATATGGAAATATACGAATAAATTTAAATCTATTCGTATATTTTTATATTCATTTCTATAGGGTTTATAATATTATTTATGATTAAAATATTTTAATCTTTTAATTAAAAATTAAAAGGAATTGTGTGTTTTGTTAAACATACCTTAAATAAAAAATTATGGTTATTTAAAAAAATTCATTAATTAACGTTAAGTAATAGATTAGAAATAAAATTAAGTAAATTTAGACCATTTTTTTAATGTGTTGATTATTTTTTTTTATTTTGATTAATAATAAAGGCAATTACGAATATGAGGGGATTAATATGTGCTCCATGCAGATAAAATTTATTTAATTATTATTTATATTAATATATTTATTATTAAAAAGAAATAACTGAATTTAATGAGAAAATTTTAAAAAATTTCTTAATTGCAAAATTATGTCTTTTAAAATATGTTTGAAATCTTATTATTATTTTTACAAAATTTTCGGAATAGCAAATTAATATCCTCCAATATGGGCAAACTGGAGGATATTAATTTGCTATTCCTAAAATTTTGTGAAAAATAGCAGGAATAGCAAATTAATATACTACTACATTACGATAATTGAAATTATGAAAGAATTTTGATAATAATTATCAAATTTTAAAAATTTCTGATAATAATTAGTAAATGATTAAAAATTTCTGATTTCTGAAATTTAAAAATTTCTGATTTCTGAAATTTAAAAAAAAAAATTTCATACTTTTATTTAAAGTAATGTTTTTGATTCATTAGTAAATGTTCACAAAAATTTTTATAATAAATTATGCTTGAATACTATGTAACATTCCAAGAATTTCTGAAAAAAATTATAATCACAATTTATAAAACTAAAAATAGCAATGTTATATTATTGATATGATAAAAGTTTTGTTGTTTATCGTGGCCTCTTATGTGAAACTGATAATGGATTTACGATTTTAAAAAATAATTTGAAATGCAACTTAAAATGATATTTTATACAAAATTAGGCATTTATTTCATACTTCTATTCAACGATCAATAAGAAAATACAATTCATTATAAACATATTTCCTTCTATTTCCTAATCAAATTCACGATGCTTTTTCAGCAATTTTATTCTGTTCCAAATACTTTATTTTTTCAAAATTGGTACTGAAACGAAACAATTTTGAGGCCTTCTTCAAAAAATCTTTTATAGAGCAATTCCACATGATTACCAACAATACATATCCAAAACCCAAATAACAATAAATAAAGTGAAAGCAAAAAAAAAATACCTGAAACCCACATTCAATGAAATCGTAAGCTTTTCAAAACATTTCTTTCGCCAAACATTTTTTTTCCCCCTCTCTCTGAAATTGTACCAAATTGCTCGAAAGCAGGTTTAAAGAACAAACCCCTTTCCCCAAAACGGGTCTAACAGGCCTTTAATCGCTTAATCTGAGCAGTCTGAGACCAGCAGATGAGCGGATCAGGATTCGTTGCGTTTTATAGCCCTTCCTTTTTTTTTTTTTTTCTCCCCGACCGTTAAATGAAAGAGGAGCAGGAGAAGACCCTAGCCAAGGAAGAAATCTTCGTGTTTTTCTATTTTCCAGCGTATGTCTTCCGGAAAAACATAAAATGCGTCTCTTGACTCCAAAAGAAACGTAAAAGACGCTCCCTGCGTTGCCATTGTTGGCGTCCAATTGGATTCTCTTTTTATTGCCGGTATACAAGAGTCGCTGCACTGCACTCGCAAGTGGTTTAAGTCATAACGTGCGGTTCAAACATGGTGTAGGGTCTTAATTTTTATGGTTTTGATTGAAATATGTTTGTCATTGGATATACATACTACTGTGTCCAAAAGTAAGATCAATTTTCAATTTAGTGATCCCGGGGCTTATGGAATTTCTATTTTTTTTTTCTTTTTTTAGGTTGCTGGTACTGTCCCTGACATCTATGTGAAATGTGACGTCAAAATATTCATCAGTGTTTGAGTTACGCTTGGCTTTGTGAGACGCTAAAATCGATTCCAGCGATTTTTGAAATGTCTGAATTCATTGAACGAAGAACACCGTTTTGAGTCGATTGAATAAATTCAATGTGGATCGCCGCGCGCTTTGAAGGCCATCCCTGCCGATGATTTTTAGCATGCATTGAGGATTCGAAAAAATTGTCATAAGTGCATTGTGTCCGGAGGGGATTACTTTGAAGGAGATGAAATAAATTTAGAAGAATAAATAGTTTTTGAAAAAAAATATTGGTTGTACTTTTTGGGCACTGTAGTATTTGTATATAAATATGGCCTTCTTTTTCATACTACTTCAAATACTTCATTGAAAATGTTATGAAGACTTAAAACGTTTTTCTAATCGGAAACATAAGTAAAATATTTGTTTCAATCTACATTTAATGTAGAAATTTGTGCTCTCAATCAACTTTTGCTTAAAAGAAGAAATGTGATCAAATTTTATTTTAAAAAAAATAGTAACCAGATCAACTTTTATGTAGAATCCAGGTAGAAATAATGTAGATTGATTTTTATAATGATAAAAAACTAATAGCTATCAAATTTGATGTGGAAAAAAAAATGAATAGCGATTGACTTTTATGAAAATAAAGAACAGTGATCGACGTCTATGAAATAAATTAATAGTGATCGACTTTTATAAAAAAAAAAAGAAAAGGACAGTTAATAGTGATCGACTTTTATGAAAAAAAAAAAAAAAAAAAGGACAGTGGTCGACTTCTATGAAAAAAATTAATAGTGATCGACTTTTATGAAAAAGAGAAAGAAAAGGAACAGTATACGATTTCTATGAAAAAAAGTAATAGTGATCGACTAAAAGAGGTATAGTGGACAATTTGAGTAAAAGAAAGGAATGGCGATCGAGTTTTACGACAAAGAAATGAATAGATATCAACTTATGAAAAAAAAAGGAATAAATCTTTTGTGAAAAAAAGGATTGGCGATCGTCATTTATGCAAGCAATAAATCGTGATAATTTTTTATATATTAATAAAACGCGATTAACTTTCATAAAACAATAAACGTTATCAGATTTTTACATTAATAATTGCAATTTATCTGTGGGATTTTCGATGTCTCAAATTTACACCCATTTAATATGGGCAAAATAGCAGAAATGAAAGTGTATTGTAGCATTATAGAGCTTTCAAAATCATTTTGTAAAATAAAATAAATTGACTCGTATTTTGAAATAAGAAATAATATTGAAAAAGGAAGTTTCATGTTTCGTTTCTGCTATACTTTATATTAAGTTTGCTGCGAAGGAAAAAAAAAATGAGGAGTTTAAAATTATATACACATAAAAAATTATATTTCGTCTTCTTTTATTTAAATATTTCTCATTTTTAGCGCAAGTTAATAATTCTGATAATTCCGATGATACCAAGTGACTAACCATTGATTTATGAGAATAAATTCTGATTTGTCCTACTCAAAAACTATTTGTAAGGTTATCAAATTTCAAAATTTATCTCATATAGCATTCCACAATCTTTGCCATCAAAAAGAAAAATTAGAGTTTAAATTTAATATTTGATTATTTTGAAGAATTCAGTTAAAAAAATATAACAAGTAAAACATAATCAGAATCCTGATTTATCTAGAAAAAATCCGTTTCATTCTGAAATGTTATGTTTTCTTGATAAAACGACTAAGAAAAATAAAGTAAAACGAACTGGCTTCTATAAATATTAAATATTTTACATTAAACGCGTAGTATTTATTTGATGTTTTTGGGCTTTTTGAAAAATGTCGTTTATATCAATCATATCATTAAAAAATGTATTTTCATTTATGCTGTTTATTCATTCACGTCATCATAAATATATTGTATTCGTAGAATTATAATACTATTTCCAATTCGGATAATTTCATAGATTTTTAAATATATACTTATTTCATGTTCTTTTTACAATATTCACGAAACATAATTAAGACTAGGGTAAAAAAAATCTATAATGTAACATAATGTTGTATTTTTTTGAATTATGATCGATGTTAATAATTTTAAATTTCAAAATCTTAAAAAATTTAGCGAATAGAAGTATTTCCACTTTGAAATCACATACTAAAATTGTTATTTTTTTTTTTTTTTTTTTTTCATAAATAAATGAAGTACAATGTATTTTCCATTTCCTTCTTACTGAAATTTATTGGTTTTAGGTGATACAAACATGGAAATCTACTGTAAAGCACAACATTTTTATTGATAATTTTTTTTATTTTTAAAAGATTTGCAGATTTTACAATTCAATTATTATGATTGAAAGTTAAAATTTAATCTTAGCAAACACAGCATTCTATTGTTCTAAATATAGGGTTCGCTTTTTGCCTTATTTTATTAAAAGTTTGAATTGAGGTTTTTGAATTTATGCATCAATTGAGCTGCAGTTTTTAATTATGTGCTTTAATACATTCGAAGAAACTCAACACAAATATATAAAGTTAGGCAATCTAGAATTAAAGAAACCTAAATATTACTTTACATATTTTATATTATTTTGAATGAAATATTTGTAAATACAACTTAATATTACTTTAAAGAATCAAATTATAAATAATCATTTTAATAATTATTCAAGTATACGTTTTTAATATTTCTAAATTTTTAAGTGTTACGAGGCAATATTCAGGAATTCAAAATTATATTAGAAAACAAAGATTTAAAAATATAAAATGATTTGTCTATATTTTGAAGAACCGGAATATTTTGAACAATATAATAATAAGATTAATATTATCGATACAAATATTATACATTTATGCAATAAGCCTGATGAACACAGCATAAAGCATGAACAAGTCTAGATTCCCCTCTCGACTTACTTCAGTAGCGATCTAAATAAAAGCATACGGATAAATCGAAAGAGACAAGATTTAAAAATCAAATCACTGCAATTCTATGGAATGTTATCAGATGAAGTCAGCTAGAAAGTGAATGCGATGACCATATTTCTTTTTTTTTTTTTTCTTTTTACCTCCGCAGTCCAATTTTCCAAATGTTCCACTATATCTGTTATGGCCGATATTTGTTGAAAAAAATATCAATTGATCTGGGGGTAAGAAGAAATTGGAACAGATACAACTCCTGACGTTTCTATTGGACATCGCTTCGAATGCTGAAATATCGGGGCGTCACTTTTCTAAATGTCTTATGACTGACGATGGAAAAAGACGTAGGAATTTATTGGTGTTTTTTTTTATTCCAGACTTGAAAAGAATGAAAACAAAGTTTGTGTATTTCAGTGCAAACTATTATTTGATGAAATGTTTCTGAAGTTGTGGAAGTTTTTGCTATTGTGAAAATGAAATCTTAATATTGTTGCAATATTGTATGTAGGCAACTTCAGTAATATACATCGATTGTTTTAATATATTATTCTGTTATTTATTTCTATAGAGAGATTACGTTAAATGCTCTTGTCATTAAATTACTGCATTTCAAATATATATATATATATAGTTATTTTTTATCAGAAAAATTTATGGTAAAATTTAACAACAAAAAGTAGGCTTAAGATAAAAAAAAGGTATAGAAAGAATTAAATTAGTTTTCGTACATAAGACTTCAAAGGACTTAAAATCATCTAAAATTAAAATTTATCATACGGTAATTAAAGAAAACTGAAAAAAACTGTTAATTAATTTAAAATATTAAATAAAAAATGCATAATTGAACTTGAATTATTTTGATGTTATGCTATATAATTTAAAAACTTTAATTTTCGACGGGATTATTATAAATACATTTTTAGATAATAAAGTGATCTTTTAATTGCGTTCTGGGATTATCGCTTTATTTCAAATGTAATCAACGGATAAGGTGCAAATACTTTTTCTGAAAAATGTTTAAATCTCTCATAAGTTATTATTGACTTATTCAAATTTATAAAAGAATAGTATTTTTTCAAAATGCTTACCAGTTATTTATAAACATGATTTTGAACTCTTTTTTCTATTGTGTCACAGAAAAAAAAAAAACTTCAATAAAATTATGTCCAAAGTAGTGATGTCTCATATTGATATCTCTACCTCGGACATAATTTTGTTTTCTGTGTCGAAACATTACAGACAAGTTACTTAAAATTTTAACTTTCTAAAGTTAAATAAATTGTAACAGAAAAGATCTTCAATCTTCTGAATAAAGAGAATAAAATTATTGTCAGCATTTAGATGTGAAAATTCTTTAATTTCTACAAATCGAGCAAAACTTTTGTAAATAAAGCTTTTCAACAACTGCGTAATATATAATCTATAAATAATTCAAAATAGCATCGAACAAGATATCATGTTTCATATTTTCAAATATACATCATTATTTAAAGTAGGAATGCAAAAGAATTTTCTCGAAGCTTGTTGCAGTTTCTAAATGCATTTTACTTTAAATTCTGTATTGCTTATTTAACATAACTAGCATAACGGATAAAACAAACCATTATTATTTAATGGTGTGCTCTGTTTTTTTAAATATGTCAGCTTTTACATTATCTCCTTAAATAAAGTTTTGATTTCTGCGCTTTTCAGTTATTTATTGACTTCATATTAAACTTTTTTTAAAGAAAATGTTAAAATATACTGATAAATTGGGCTTACCATGCCATTTATATCTTGTATCAGGTATTGAAAATTCTATTTTCTTTAACAAAACAAAATGCCTTATTTCTTAACATAACAGTAATAATAAATATAAATTTGCCATATTATAAATAACTTTAAGAATTATAAATAACTTTTAAAAAAAAAATAATAGGTAATGTGTCCATTATGAAATTTCTATAAAACTAGCTGAGTGAATTTTTTCTTAATCTTTTACTGTGATAATATAAATTTCAAATCTTTCGCAGACATCTAAAATCATTTGTAAATGCTATTTTGGATTAACCATACATTTTTATAAAATTTGTTTATTAATGACTAAAGATATAAATGTAATATTGAATTTTTCTCAGTGAAGAAAAAAATCCTTAGAAAAATAATATTGAAAAATTTATGAATTATAAAATTCAAATATTTGAATGAATAGTAGTATTTAATGAATAGTTTGAATGAGTAGCGGAATGAATAGAGTTATTTTCCAATACGAGACTTTTTTGTGTTAGTCTGGTAGCAACAGCCGAGAAGCAACTAAATTGTAAATGATTCCTTCTAGAGTAATTCATCATGGATATTAATACCTTAAACACAATTTCTACCAGAATTCTTGTGATTTACTAATTGCAAAAATTTAATGGCTTGCTTAAAATTTATTTCACCAACTTTGAAAAGAATTTTTGTCTTGTACTAAAAACCATTCAGTATAATTCATTATTAAAAGTGAAAGGTGTTTAGATTTAAATTTTCTAATTTAACATTATTTTATTGTATTTATAAATACATTCAATGCTGTTTTTTTAAATATATGATATAAAGGATTGTGATCAGATCTTTATTCGTTTAACTTGCTTTAAATATTAAATAAAATAATAATAAGAAATTATTGCCCACCGAAAGCTAAAACTAGTATGGACAGCTAGCTTTTAAGAATTCAATTTGAATTAAAATATTGTTGTAAATGAGATTTACTTATTTTTTTTATTTATTTATTTTTTTTTTTTGCCTTTAGAAGCAATATTTAATTACTTTTTTTATTTTAAGATACTAAGTATTCAAATAATTAAGAATAGGGCGATTTTCTTTATTATCTTTATTGTAAGTATAAAAAAATATTTTTAATTAATATTAGCCGTAAATATGTTTAAGACACTAAATTTAATTTGTTAAAAATACATTTGAGCATGGTAGATTATATATTACGTAAACTAATGGCTTTTGCATAGAGTATTACTTACATACATCTATTTATCCTGAAAATCCAATCTCACATCAGAACTATACAACAAATTAGACTCCCTATCTTATTCCCGGGTTTAATTCCATGCTATCACCAACCCACTTTGCCCACAGTTTGTCATCTTGTATTAATGGATAACTCCTCATTCATTTTGGGTCTGGTAGATAATGTCCAAAATCCCAATCCCGAGCTGCAGCAACAAAGCACCCATTCCAAAATTACCGAGAACCCCTTTTGGTGAAGCAATTAAAGCGCCCACTGCAGTAGACAAGGGGTGTTTTAACTGTTCCCTTTGTTGGCAAATGGGAGAATTCATTCTTCAGCGGAGTGGTATTAAATCTGGAGACAGATTACTGCTTGTCTGGGATGTTCGTTTGGGAGGGGAATTAAATTCTCTCTTACTTGCTTTTCCCTGTTCGCCCAGGATGGCAAGCATGGCCCGCTGCTGTTAAACCACCCCACCGACTTAAATACGCTTCAGCAATGACAGGAAATGATGAGCTATACATTTCAGTTCTAAGAGAGGAATGATACAAGTTGCTAATAGGTGAAATCGAATCAGCCATCTTCTGATGGAAAATTAGAGGTTTCACCAATAGTTCACAAATTTTATAATTATAAAATATTTGTTGCAACGTTAGCAATCAAAAAGTTGATTTGTTTTACTAGAGGAGAACCATGATTTTATAAAAATCCTCGAAAAAAATGGTTTTCTATTTTATAAGTCTATTTTTCCATAAATTTGGTTTGGTAAACGTTTTTTTTTTAATAGAACCATTAGGAACATGTAATGGAAATTCCTCAAAACCATTTCTATCTTCCCGCCATTTTGTTGTTTGAAACTTTTGACAGATAATGGTTTTAAACTTGTATTCGTTATTTTAATTTTTCTAACGTCACTTATCATTTTAAAGTGCCCAATTCATATTTATGCTTTTTTCGTCAACAAATGACGTTTACATATTTGAGCAATAATTGATTTTTATTTTATTTTCTCATAAAGCTCAGGATATTCTGTGGTAATCTAGAGGTTCATTGTCTGACATATGAAACATAAATGATCATTGATTGTAATAGCATATCTATTTACTAATCATTATTTTCATTTAAATATTAATAAGCAGATTAATGTTAAATAAAAATAATGATTAAATACGATTCAACCATGATAGGAAATGATGAGCTATACATTTCAGTTCTAAGAGAGAATGGTACAATCTGCTAATAGGGAAACCGAACCAACCATCTACTGATGGCGAAATTGAGGTTTTAACAATAGTTCATGACTTTTATAATTATAACATATTGTTGTAACATGGTGGCAATTAAAAAATTGCTTTGCTTTGATAGAGAAGAACCATGATTTTATAAACTTCCTTGAAGAAAAAAATGGTTTTCTATTTTATAAGTCTATTTTTCCATAACATTGGTTTGATAGAAATTCTTTTGAATAGAACCATTAGGAACATGTAATGGAAATCTTTCAGATTTTCTGCATGTAAATTCATCAGAACTATCTCTATCTTCCAGCCATTTTGTTGTTTGAAACTTTTGTTAGAGAATGGTTCTAAACTTTTATTCATCATTTTCATTTGTCTACTATCATAAATTATTTTAAAGTGTCCAGTTCACTTTTTTCATTTTTCCTTTAGCAAACCATGTTTAATTATTTGAGCAAGATATCATTTTATTTTCATTTCTCGTAAAGATCAGGGTATTCTGTGATATTCTAGTAGTTCATTGTCTGATATTTGAAAAATTATTGACCATTGATTACATATCTATTTTTTAATCATTATCTTTATTCAGCATTAATCTACTTATTAGAGAATTTTTCGTTCCCGAAGTATGAAAAACTTAGCTTTTATGATAAAGATAAACTTGTTATATAATCAACGCAGGTGTATAGCCTTTTCCAACTTTTTTATTCTTAGAATACTTTTATATTCTTAGATATTCGCTTAGAATTACACCAGGAATTAAATAGCTAACATAACTAATATTCTGTCAAGAAAAGATTTATTTAGAATGGCTTATCTATAATTAACTCATTTTATTTTGTACAGAAAATGTCCAAATTGTATGATTTTGAAAAATTAATTTTTTATTTTTGGTATATTGCTTCAGTTGAACTTAACTCGTTCAGTTTTATATAATACTTCCATCAATGTATTTCCAATTCTTTGTAAATATTACTGCTTAAATATAACATAATTAAAAAATAAATTTATTAACAAAAGTTTCTTCAGTCAATTGCATGATTCAGTCAACTATAACATTTAAAGTCTTTAACAAATTTTAAGGAATACTACATGTCTATTATTTTTGTAGAAACATTTGTCTATAAAGAATCTTCAAAATGCATCACTAATTCCAAAGTAATTATTTTGAACATTCATAGATTAAATATATTTAAATATTTATGCATTAAAATATTAAATTGGTACTAATTAATCATGACTAATGTTTAATTGGTACAGGTTTAATATTTTAATACCATTAAATGAATGTGAAAATAAGACTTTAGAATACATCCGAAAAGACCTGCTTGCTTGCTTACAAGACTTGCTTCAAGACTTGATGAGAAGAATTGCTCTTTGATTAAATTCATATGTAACTGTCTGAACTACACATGTTCGCCGATATATTTATCTTTAATTTATTAATTTATCCTACTAAACTAGACGCAGACACGCCTTTCATCTATTATTCCCACAGTAGTGATATTTATGTCAGCTATAAAGTGAATTAATGATATTCCCACTTTAAACATAACGAGCTTCACAGTTTGTCTTCTAGCATATAGATTTTAGAAGAATTAAATTAAATTTCAACCTTTGTGAATAATGAAACAGTTTTAAATTGGTATAAGGTGTCTGACAGACAATCTTTAACGTGATCACACAAGAAAAAACTTAATTTGAAAGAATTTAGATGAACAGAATTTCATTAGATGCCCGCTAATACATGTCATGAAATGGGAATATCGTTAGGACATACTACAACTAATGGATATCATATGTTTATATAATTATGTTATTTGTCAAATTATTGTCTGACAGCCTGTATTATCGACCTATCAATTGGGTACTAAAATATATTAAGCTAAACTCTGTTAATTGGGCAGATATCTCACCTCTGAGAATATAAAATTATTCTATATATATATATATATATATATTTTTGTATATATTCTTCTGGAACGGATATATGCAAAGCTAGATTTGCTCTGAATTATAAAAGTCCTATGCTTTTATAATCATCATTTATGATAATTAAAAATATAAATTATTATTAATTTATTATAGTAATACAAATTATATTAAAAATTATTATAACAATTTAAAATTGGTAATTTTTTTTAATAATTGTATATTAAATTATTATATATACAAATATAAAACATACTTAAGGAGTGTTTTTATATTTGTATACATAATAATTTAAAAATTGAATAAACATTTTTTTTCTATTTTAATATCAATTAAGACGTTTAATGAATAATGTATAATTAGAATATTTATATTGCATAAAAAATTTAAACTGTTTTAATTAAAAAATATTAAATAATAAAAAAAATCTAATGGTTATCGTGTATTAATGAATCACTCAGTTCTTTTTCACATAAATAATTAATTTATTATTTCAAAAATATAAAAAAATTCAGTTTAAAAAAAGATAGATATCAAACTCAGATTTCGTGTCAGATAGATTTCAGATTTTAAAAATTCATTTTTCACTTTAAAAACAAAGTTAAATCAATAAAAATTATTTAGTTAAAAATTTGTTCTCTTTCTGCTAATGATTTTATCGTAAAAATCTAGTTTCTTAATATCGCAAATTTAGTACTTTAAAATAATTTAAAATTTAAAATATTAAAGTAACTTAATTTGTAATAATTTAGTATTTTGAATTAATTTAGTAATTTCGTATTATTATCTTTTTTAATTAATTTAGTATTTTAGTATCTGCAAAAAAAAAGTATTAATGAAGCAAGATAAAGTATAATTCATCACAAAAAACAATATTTAGTTTTGAACAAAATCTTATGATTTGTCGTAAAAGCAAAGCTAAATATAAAAGGCATGCGTTGCATTTATTTCCATTTCCATATGTCTATATCCATTTTTCTTTTCGATCAAAGAATTGCAGAGTTTATTGTCCATGACCATTCGAAACCACGAGAAAAAAAAAAAGCAAATCATTTCAGAGCCATTTCTTTCATATGGATTCATGGAGCGTTACTTTGTATTTTTGACTGGCAAAAAATTCAGTACATTTCTTTCCATGAATCCAAAAAAAAAAAAAAAAAAAAAAAGAAGAAGAATTCTATCTGCGACAGCAATTCTGTGGCAGTTTCATAATTGAATATAAAGGGCAAAATATAAAGAATTCCACGATGCATCATCTTCAACATCAAAAGAAAAAATTGTATATTTCAAAAAACATGAGCTGCTAGAAAAAATACCAGAGGGTAAAAGAAATCGCACTTTATCCACCAACTCCATAAAAATCAATATTCTAAAAGCCCAGCAATAAGATTCCAAAGAAGGCATGTTGGGTGAAAATATACGAAAAAAAGCAAAAAAAAAAAAAAAAAAAAAAATTATTATATTTATCAATATATTTTTATTTATATATTACTATCTCACTTGCCTCCGGAATAACTCAAAGTAAATAAATCACCAGTGGTATGCGACAGTTTGACTTATCGTGGTGACATATGAGTCAAAGCAAGCGATAAAGGCCTGTAACCGCAACTGTGGTAGAAGGATGGAAAAATAAAAATAATAATAAATAAAAAAGATCCAACCTTAAATGACGACCAGAGCAGAGAATATGATGAACCGTTCTCGTGGCATTTTCTGCAAGCTGCATAGGTAATTTAAAACATTTTACTTTCAAAAGACCAGGTTGATTTATATGGGGGAAAAGAGAGAAAGCAGGTTTTAAAACGCTACATCTTCTCTGCTTTGGCCCGTTTTAGTACTTTTTGGGGCGTTATTTTTAAATCGGCGTATTGAAGCAGTTTAGGTGGGTAGAATGTCTTTGGGGTGGGGGTAGGGCATTGGGGGAAGGGATGGTCCAAAAGGTAATGGTTCGGAAGGGAAAAGAGCCACGTTAGTGGTCAAAAGGGAAAAAGGCGAGTTTCAGAAGGGAAAAATGATTGTCCGAGGGCAATTTCGGAAAATGGCGGTCGTTACAACGAACGGTGGGCGGATACAAGTAGAGTGATCTAATGGTAATTCTGATGTGACAGTAACTTCTGTATTGTGATTGCTGGAAAAGCAGATGGTTAGGCATTATTAAGCCTTAAATAAAACTTTTAGGCAGAGGTAAAAAAGACATCAGGTTTTCTAATAAAATTAAGGCATGTTCTGAAAAATAATAATTCTTAGATATTCTAATATTTATTAATGAACAAAAAATCATATTATCTCTGAAATTGTGGAAAATCAACTGAGCATTAGAATTTAGGGGAATTATTTGTAAACAAAAACCTTAGTCTTCCTAATTTTTTTTTTTTTTTAATTTTTGATGGCTCGTCTACTAGATAAATAATAATAACATTTATGTTATGGCGGATACAAGCAGAGTGATCTAATGGTAATTCTGATGTGACAGTAACTACTGTATTGTGATTGCTGGAATTAGTATATTATATTATATTGTTATTATATTATATATATATTATTGTTATTATATTATATATTTTTTATTGTTATTATATTATATATATATTATTGTTATTATATTATATTATATATATAATTGTATTTATAGTATATTAGTTAGAATTACTTAGGCATTAGCTTCTAAGCCTTAAATAAAACTTTAAGAAGACATAAAGACAATTCTGAAGCAAGGTTTTCTAATAAAATTGAGATATATTTTGAAAAATAATAATTATCAGATAATTTGATATTTATTCATGAAAACAATTCATATAATCTCTCTCAAACTGTAGGCAACTGTGCATTACAAATGAAGGTATTGTTTGTAAATAATTTCTTAGCCTTCTTTAATTTTTGATGGCATATCTGATAAATAATATTAACGTTTATGTTATTATTATTATTAAAAATATGTGTTTGTAATTTAAATCATTGTAGTTTTTTTTTTTTGAAAGAAAAATATATATGCTTCTATTATATATATATATATATATTAATTTATATTAATTTGTCTATTATAAGTTGTTTCTTAAATCAACTGTGTATTAGAAATTAGGGCATTATTTGTATATAAATTTTTAGTCTTCCTAAATTTTTAAATTTTTGATGGCATATCTATAACTTTTATAACTTTAATGTTAATAATAACTTTTATGTTATTATAATTATTAAAAATGTGTGCTTGTAATTTCTTGTAATGTGTGCTTGTATTTTTTCCTTGAAAAATAAAAAATTCCTTGTAATTTTTATACAGATTAATTTGTCTATTATTATAAGTAGTTACTTAAACCTCAAAAAATATTCTTGCATGAAGAGTTTTTTTATTTTACCAAAATGTTCTAATTAAATTTAAATACACATTTTTTCACCGCAGTAACTCAGTCTATAGAAAAGTATGAAAGCGTTGTGTGGATGAGTACCTTGCACAAAATATTTATTTCAACCTCCCTTATTTATGAACAAGAGATTAAGTAAAATTGAGGAAAACAAAAGATTTTGAAAACGGGAAAAATAAGAGATTATGTAAAATTTAAATGAAAATTTAGTACTGAAGATCATTTAATAAAATTCATGTTTGTTACGTTAGGAATTTTTCCATTTCCCATAAAAATATCGTACAATTATAGATAATTTAATCCTTCAGTCGAATATTGCAGGAAAAAAAATATATTTAGCAAAATAAGCTTTTGGTCTAGAGTAATTTTTAATTAGTTTTAGAGTTTTATTTAATAATGAGCAGAAATACTTTACTCATTTTTATGAAATAAAATAATTAAGTATTTCAATTAATTAATTAAATATTTAAGTGTAGTAGGATTAAACACATTTTAGTAAAGTTTCTTAACGAGTTAAAAAACTTCTCTGGTAATATTTTCTGGTTAGTTAAGTAATTTTATTAACAAAATTATCTAATAAATTAAATATGTTTATCGAACAAATTAAATAAGCTTAATTAAATATGTTTATCCAATAAATTAAATATTTTTCCATATTTTCTATAAGATTTAATAATAATATAAAGTAATTTTATGGGAAGATGTTATAATAAGTTAAATAACTTCTAGTTGTTTTTGTTAACAAGTCTGGTTTGAGTTTGTTTTTCAATTTTAACAAGTAATTCTATTTCAAAATGTCAACATGACAAACTAATTTTCCAATAAATTTAAAATAGTATGTTAATTTCTAATAATTATTTGAGTTAATTTCTAATGAAATATTTAATAATTTTACGCTAAGATTTTATAGAAAACAAATTAAGTAATTATCTTTTCGTGATTTTCATTTATTTTTAATAAGTCTATTATGATTTTCCAGCAATATTTTCTATTAATAATTTTCAATAGTTTAGTCTATTGTCTCGTATATGCAGTTATTCGTAAGTTTGACTTTTAGTAGTTAAAATAATTCTTTCGCACGGTTTTCATTATAAATTTTTCTGCTTTTTTAATTTCAGATCAAGTAATTTAATTCTCTAGTATTATGAAACAGTCTCTTAGATAAGTTTCTATAATAAAATTTATATATTTTCGGAAACTTTGAAAAATGTTTGTTATAAATTTTTATTATGATTAAATTTTTTTCTTAAAAGATTCTCAAGAACTAGTATATGGATATTTGTATTTATTATCCTTTCTAACAGATTTTTAAAATTGGAGAAATATGAAAATAAGTTAATATATTGGTGAATTGTTTAAATTAAAAGCTAAATTACATAGTTTTACAACAAGAATAAAGTTGTAACACACCAGTTTAGTTTATTAAAAGTAAACCGTGCACACTGATAAATATTTAGAATTAATTCCTTTAAATCAAAAATACGTACTGTTTAAAAAGTTTTATTGGTATGCTAAGTAACAAAACTTTTATGAAAGTTTTGGTTTTAAAATTAATTAAAAAACAAACATGCGAAGTAATATTTAAAAATATACAATTTATCCTGAGAATTATGATATTGATAAATATTTAAATAAGAAGTATAATTAATAATTTTATTTGAACATCAAAATAGATTTTAACAGAGATAGCATAGTTCTTTATGTATTTGAATTATGTTCTTAATTATTAATTGGAAATTTAAAGTGTTCTTATATTATATAAAATACATATATTTTAATCAGATTTACAAGCTTTAAATTTAGTTTTGTTTGTTTTTTTCATATTCATGTTCTTATAAAATTAGATTATGAAACAAGAACTGAAAATAATTGGAACTATTATCATTTCAAATACTTTCCTGCATAAAGTTCAACACAATAACACTTACAATCCTATTTAAATTATTAAATTCTACAACACTTTGAAACCTTCTAAAAATAGTCAATATAAGAAAATAAAATATTTGAAATTTAATCATTAGCATTTTTTTTATTCTTTTCAAAAGCATAATTAAAGTACAGAAGTCTCATAGGGAAGCTTTATACCCCGGTGCATTGTGAGAACTAATTTGATTTGAAATAATATTTTTTATTTTGCTGTTTTTCTACTTTCATCGCAACAAACTAATAAAATTATGTCCCTGTTGCCATGGTAACATGATGCAGAAACAACCAATTACGCTCTGACGCCTTGGAAAGAGTGAAAAGAGAATAAATAAATAAAAAATGTCCTCTCTCTCTCTCTCTTTTTATTTTCTTAAAGATAGAGAGGCATGAATTTCAAGACTCGAGACTCAAAATTACTTTCTTTCGAGATAAATCTAAATTAGTTATAAAGCCTTCGGAAGTATTTTTTTGTTTGATGTAAAACTCATAGGCTGCTTATGCATTTCCCTTGACGCTGCCATTTCGTTATTAGTTGTCTGCTGTTGTTGCTGTCTGGAGGGTAATAACAAGCGTTTTGAATTAAATTCCTTGGTTATCTAAAACTGGCATTATAAAGTTATTTTAGAAGTTTTTCATTTGGAAGTGAAACTTTGAAACCTGGAGTGCTTGGTGTTTGGTTGCGGATTTAAAAGCTTTTCCACCTACACTTTCTCTCGCACAGATTAAGTTGAGTTTTTCTAATATCAAAATAATGTCAAATTTTTAATAAATTCAATGTCCTGAAACTTGTGCAAAGAAAACATGTGCGCGAATATTCGAAAGTATAATTTTTTTTGCTCCCAATGTCAATGTTTATTCTTCAAGATAATTTATTAATAACGCTTTTCTGATGATGAGATCTTGAGCTTGAAATCGATACTGACTGAAAAATATCATGGAGAAGATAAATCTTTAGGTAAAATTATCCTTTCGTGTAATTCGAGAAGGAGGGTGTGAATCTTCCATATAACGTTCCTGGGGGCATTTCTTAAACGTTTTGATGGAAAAATGTAGGTACAATGTGTCTGATTCTCTGAGATGCTGAACTTGCTACATAGTATTTGACGAATCAAAGGAACAGGAATTTGAAATGAAATGAACAACAATAATGAACAACATGATGGTGTCTTGACTTCAGTGAGTTTCTATGTTATTCCTCTCTCTTTACCCTATACCTATGGAGAGGAAGACATTTGGAAAATTCCCATACAGCTTATTAGACCATTTAGGAAGATTTTCTGTTTCATTTGCAAGGAAACTTTGAAACCTGGAGTGTTTGGTGTTTGGTTGCGGATTTAAAAGGCTTTTTCCACATACACATTTCTGCTCGCTCAGATTAACTCGAGTTTCTCTAATATTAAAATAATCAAATTTTTAATAAATTCAATGTTTTGAAATTTGTTTAAAAGAAACACCTGCAATTTTTTTTCCTCCCAATGTCAATGTTTGTTCTTCTGGATAATTTATTAATAATGCTTTTCTGATGAAGAGATCTTGAGCTCTGAGATCGATACGATACTCCTCTAAGCTGGGAATGGACACGAAAAACCTTTAGTTAAAATTATCCTTTCTTTGAATTCTTTAATATTAAAAAATGGAAGAGGACGGGACGAATATTCCAGATAACTTTTCTAGAGGTATTACTTGGGAAATTGTGATGGAAAAAGGAAGGTACAATGTAGCAGATTCTCTGAGATGCTGAATTTGCTGCATATTTGCCAGATTAAAGGAAGAGTCTTTTGAAAAATATCAACAACAGGATAATGTTTGGACTTCAGTTTTGGAAGTTTGTGAGTTTATATGTTATTCCTCTCACTCTCTCTTTACCCTGTAATTCGAGAGGAACATATTTGGAAAATTTCCATACAGCTTATGAGACCATCTAGGAAGATTTTCCGTTTCCTTTGGAAGTGAAGCTTTGAAATTTGGAGTGTTTGGTGTTTGGTTGCGGATTTAAAAGTTTTTTCCACATACACATTCTTTCTCTCTCAGATTAACTTGAGTTTCTCTAATATTAAAAAAAAATGTCAAATTTTTAATAAATTCAATGTCTTGAAAATTGTACAAAATAAACATGTGATCATCCCATATTCGGAAGTATAATTTTTTCGGCTCCCAATGTCAATGTTTATTCTTCAGGATAATTTATTAATAACGCTTTTCAGATGATGAGATCTTGAGTTTCGAGATCGATATTCCCCCTAAGCTGGGAATGGACACGAAAGATCTTTCTTGTAATAGAAGTAGGAGGGTACGAATTTCCTAGATAACTTTTCTATGGGTATTTCTTGAAAATTGTGATGGAAAAATGTAGGTACAATGTAGCAGATCTCAGAGATGTGGAATTTGCTACATATTTGTTGGATCAAAGGAAGAGTCTTTTGAAAAATATCAACAACATGATAATGTCTGGACATCAGTGAATTTGTATGATATTTCTCTCTCTGTTCCCTGAAGTTAGGGAGGAACGCATTTGGAAAATTCACACGCAGCCTAACAGATCATTTAGGTACTTTTTCCATTATACATATTTAACGTATCTGTGGTAAATAAAAGTGATACTTTACCTGAGAACCTATTATCACGCAAACCAGAAGGTCCTTCCATTCCCACACTTACAATTTTACGAGCAGTATTAAAACAATCACAAATTATAAATAATTCTTAAAATAAAATTCAAGACAGAAAAAATGTAATGTGAAAAATAATAGTGTACTTATCTGTTCATGTTTCTAGCTGAAATATAGGCATTTCCGGCTAAAGGTTATTAATATGTTTCGGCTTAGACAGTATGCCTGTTAGATATTACAATAGGCTTCATAGCCGATTGACTGGTGATCGGTGCCACAGGTCTCCATTCTAGTCTGGTGGAACTATAGACGTTTGTAGTAGTTCGGAGTCCACTTTAAATCGCAGGTACTGATCTAAATTGTCTGTTGGGAGTAGGACTGACAGCCCTATCTCGTAAGAAAGAAAATATATGTCTCGAAATATGCCAGGTGGCAGACCATGGGGGTTGTTGCGCCAATGAAGAAAGAGGAGAAAAAGAAGACGTTATAACAGAATGTTATAAATCTCCAATTTGATTCTGATTCAATCAAAAAAGAAAGAAAACTGTTTAACGCATCAGCCAATCAAAGTGAATTTTTGTCTTGTGTAATGTTTTGTTTTTAGATACATGATATATCCTTCACTTACAGCTTCTGATGGTTGAATTTCTGAAACTATTTATTTTATAACTTTAGATAAAGCATAAAAGTTAATTGAAAATCAGACAGGATCTTAAATCTTGCAAGTGGGCCAGTTGAAGTAGTTGGATTCTGATGGTCATATTTATACTCTAACCTTCCAAAGACAATGATTCCAGATAAACGTATCTAATCACGGGTTGAAAAATGTGGAGACATTTGGCAATCTAAATTAACTATTTCAATACTCGTATTTCAATATTTTACAATTACCGCGGTCTATTTCGGAAAGCAGCTCACTGACCTTAAGAATTTTGTAATAATTTTTTTGCAAACAACACTTCAATCGTATAACTACTAAACTCATTTTGATCATTTGGCATTCAAAATGCAGCCCTACTACTTATAAATAAAGCATTTTTGTATTTTTGTAATTTTTTGTGTTTCCATTTATTCAATAATCATCTGTACATAAGATAAAGATTCGAAAATACAGTTCTGTCATTTCTTCATTAAATAAATAAATGTACATGCAGTGTTTGACTTTAAAACTAATTTTCAACATGTCCTCTCCTCACATATTTCTGACGTTACATAAACATTCTTTGGAAAGTCAAATAGATGCATGAAACATTGTAACAGTGTTTCGCATCAATTGTAAAGGGTGTTGAGTGTCATCCAACAAAACAAAAAATAGCCGATTTCCCTGAAAATAAGTTCTTGGAAAATATCATCTCTTTCACAATATCTTAGCAGACTGGGACTTATTTAACTACAATTTCACGCTCTATTAAAATAAAAAGTATTTCAATAAAAACTATTGCACAAATAAAACCAGTAATGACTGAATTTTATTAAAGGTTAAACATTTTACGACTAATTAGTTAAAATATTAATAGTTAAATGGGAATTTCATTATTGCACTGCATTACTAAGAACTAAATCTCTCGAAAACACAATAAACCCCTAGTTTTCAAAAGTAATAGCATTCCAAATCCCATAAAATCTACTGCAGAAAGTAAAAAAAAAAAAAGTATCCATATGAAAAGAAAATATCAGCCTATATGAGTCTTGACAAATCCTTTCACTTCTTTTCTTTCAACAAGCGAAGAAAACAATAAAGAAAAGGGAAAAAAAAAGAAAAAAATAATAACAACCATCGAGAGGAAGACCATTAACACTCAGAAATTCAATGAAGGCCGGAAAACTTGTCTCCTCTACTTCGCCGACAATTCGAACAAGATTGAAAGAATTTTCAGCTCTCTCTTTTTTATTTCATTTTATTTTATTTTATTTTATTTATTTATTTTTTTTTTTCGTATCACCTCTAAAGTCCTTCAAATCTTTTCTTGTCCCCTCTCATATTTTTCTTCACCATATTGTGACACTGTTCCAGTTTTGTTCAGCTTTTCTGTTTTTGTTCCTTTTAAGTACAGATTTTCTGAAAATTCTTGCTTTTTTTTTTTTTTCCTTTTTTTTCTTTACTTCTGTGAATGAGCTATAACGTATAAAAGGGGACGTATACTTTTACGTATAAACGGATGTATACTTTTGGATAAAACACTGAAACTTCGACTAATGTTTTGAAAGTACCAGTTTATTTTTTGTTTAGTTGCTGTAATGCAGAGACCTTAAAAAGCTTAAAAAAATATTTTAAGTTAAAAGTTCAAGCATGCCTTTTATCATCTTAATGCAATTTATTATCAACTAAGTTATACTTTTTGCTATTTGTATTTTTGAACATCTGGGCCTGAATGGCCAAGTGGCTAGCGCTCTGGCGCTCGGTACCACAGGTTTCGGGTTCGAGTCCCGGCGGTGCCATGGTTGTTTGTAGTGGTTCGGAATCCACTTTAAAAAGTAGGTTCCGGTCTAAGCGTTGCGGGGGCATTGTTACTCCGCGTCCGTAGCTTATCTTCAAGTTACACGGGCCCCCTGGGTAATGCAAAGTGAGTACGTCTGTGCAGCACTTGCCTTAAGGCATCCAAGACGTCCATGTCTGTGTTTGCCAGCTGCATTAGAAAGAAAAAAAAAAATTCAATACATTCTGACTCAGTTTAGATTCAATAAAGCTTAGATTCTATACGTTCTGACTCAGTTGGTTTCCTTTTTGGCATAACTTTATTTCGGATCGCACATCGTTTAAGGTCGTTACCGAAAACAATACCCATTGGATACCTATGGGTAAAAAATTTTTTTGAACGTCTGTGGACCTAGTTTTCCGTTTACGCATATCACGAACAGCTCACTAATAAGCGATAAAAAGACTTTTAGTGATTTCGACCGAACCACAATTTCCAAATGATTGCGCAAAAAAACCTTACTTTTAACCTTAAAGCAATTTTTAATTCATCATCAATGTGCTTACTTCTAAAATTCAGTTTAAAAACGTGCTTTTACTTTATGATAACTTGCAGAACTTATACTAATGCCAATAACATTTATTTCTAATGTTAGGTATTAAGATTGGTGAGATTTTTCCTATTATAATGAAAGGTTTATAATAAATATAGGAATATTGCATATTATCGTGACTCTGCAAATATATATTCAGAAGAGGAAAATCAGAAAGAAATACGTTTTAAGAAAAATTGCTACTGATCATTTATTTTAAAAACAACTACCAGTCTGATAATGGCAAAGTATGCTGTCAAAGCACATGTTCTTTAAAACTATTTAACATAGCACTAGTTATGCAAATAAGAAGACGAAACCCACATCCTGTTCTTACAAAAGGCTGTGTCAACTATATCGAAATTATTTTGCATACCTCTTCTTACAAAATGGCTACATAAACTACATTAAAATTGTTTTACATAACACTAGTTACAAATACGAGAATTAAACCCACATCCTATCCTAATAAAAATATTACACCAACTGAATTAAATTATTTTACATAGTACTTGTTAGGCAAATATGAGGATCAAACCCACATCCTCTTCTTATAAAAGGATTACACCTACTGCGTCAAAACTATTTTGCATAGCACTACTCAGATAAATATGTGGATCAAAGCTACATCCTCTCATTACAAAAGTTCTACATCAATAGCATCAAAACTATTTATATTTGAGAATCAAATCTACATCAACATCTTACAAAGTGGATATACTAACTGCATCAAAGCTATTTTATATACGACTAGCAAATATGACGGTATTAACTATAAAACAACTGAACCAACAGCACCAAAAATATTTCGCATGGCACAAATATGGGGATCAAAGCTAGATCCTCTTATTGCAAAACTAAGCTATACCAATAGCATCAAAAACTCTTTACATAAGAGGATCAAGCCTACACCGACTTCTTACAAAGGGACAATACTAACTACATCAAAGCTATTTCATATAAGACAAGTTAAAAAATACGACGATACGGTCCTACCTACATTATGTTTTTATAAAAGGCCACACCTACTGCAAGCGGCACTCTAATCCCCAAGCAAAAGTTGGGCGGCTAATATGGAAAATGGGAAAAGATAAAACGAAATTAGTTCCAAACGCGGTGACGGCATTACGATCCGTATTGTAAACGTTATAGTACAAAACAATAAGTTCAGCATCTGAGAGCTAATTTATGAGAAACATAATTAGAAACGCATTTCATTTCTCCTCGCCATAAAAAGAAATTAAACCTTGTCGGTCCCTTCAGAAACTATTACTCCCACAAAGGTTCCCTGTCGAGCCAAATTAACGAATTCTTATGCGGGACCTTTTAGTCCGAGATACGACGAAATTTAATCAGAAGTCTGCTCACTTTGAAAGTCTGCTCTCACAGAGAGAGAGAGAGACGAGACGAACAAGCAATATTCGCCAAAAGCAATTTGCTGGCTGAAATGAAAAGCAAATTATCGCCACCTCTTTCACCATACACACAAATTCCCGAAAGGGTTATGAAAAGACCTTTTTCATATGCAAGAAATGAAAGCCTTTGGTGGGGGGACCAACCGGTGAAGCGGTTCGCCAGAACAAAGTGGGAACAATAATAGGTTTTCAATAAGCATCCAAATCACCTTTTACGAGGTTGGCGCTTGATGAAGGATGCCAAATTGTCTTCGAGTCTTCGCTTGATTGCTCAACTAGTTTCGTTTTGGGGGCTTCGTCTTTTATTAGATGCCAGTTAAGTGTGGAAGGGAATCGCCAAATAAGCCAAGAAGATGATGTCACTCATTATGTGGAGAAATGAATTCAGCGAGTAACTGTACGGTCGACTGATAATTATTCCTTTTCCAAGTGAGCGCAATATCTTTGAATGAGAAGACTTTATTTAAAAGACGAATGAACAGATCCCGTGTAGGAAAATTGGGAATGACTAGTCTTCGCAAAAGTATTCGTTAAATATATCTTATGGGACTTATTATGGAAACGTAAAAATTGTCTCTCTACAGAGACTTGAGTTTTCCATACATATAAAATTTTCTGATGAATATAATTGGTAACAAAATACTATTATTAATGAATACACACCTTATATTTTAAATAAAGATTTAGAAAGATCTTTATTTAGAGGAATATATTGTTTGCTACGAAAATTGACTACTCGTTTTGAAATTCATTTTAATAATATTTTCAAATTAATAGCACAAAAGAATCTTTGGATAATGACTTTTAAAAAAAATTTCTTACAAACTATACAATAGGAAATTTATAAAATTTTAATCTATTATGATAAACGTTTTGCAAAATTGAATAGTAATGTGTTTCCTTAAATTTTTATATATTTTTTTTTTTTGGGTAAACCACTTAAGTCGTAACATTACAATTTTGCTTCAATTCTCTAAAATTTATTTAACAAAATTTTAATTATTTTTATACAAAAAATAATTATTGAAAATTTATTTTTATTTTGTAATATATTTTTCAAAATTTGTTCTTCTTCAATCTTTACAAAATCAATGTATTGTTGAAAAAGGGTTTAAATAATAATTTAATAGTTTAAATTTAAATAATTAAACTTTTAATTTTTAGGCTTTTGTATATTTTGAAAAGTTTGTTTTTCACTTTATGTTACCTTAAATTTGATATCCTAATAGTCTATATTTTTTCAGTTAGAAAATATACGTTTCTTAGTATGTTGTCTAGAAAATCATCCTTACTCAAATATCATTGAATGACATCATACATCTTAACCAATTACACATGACACTAATTGAAGTTTATTCTCATAGAGAATTCTTATTGAAAAAGATGGTATTACTTATGTATTAACTTAATATTATTTTTTCAATATTCTGTTTTTATGTTTCCTAAGAAGAATTTTACTATTTTTTCTGTGCTTTTGGCATTTAAAAGTTTCCTTATTTTTCTTAGAAATTTTCAAAAATTCATAAAAATCTCTGTCAAATTTTCTTTAAAGTTTTTATATTCTCTCTAGGAGCATTAAAAAGAATGCATTGTTAAACTTTAGAAACTGATTGAATTCAAGTGCGTTATGAAATGAAATTCTTGTAAAGTCCATTTCCGCGAACAGAATGTGATTTTTTTTTATTAACGTGGAATCTAGATTGTATTTACGAAACTGTAAGGAAATACTTTGTTTTTCTTTCATATAATATCGGAGGAAGAATCATCAGCGTTCCTTATGCAAAACAGTAATTGGAAATTCGTCTCTTCATTCAAGGAATGATTATTTTTAGAATGTTTTACTTAAATTTTAAATTTTTTATTTAAGATAATAACGAAGAACTAATATTAAATTATTTAAATTTACGTTTCAAACTTTTACAGAACTAAACATTGATACAATACCATCAATATAGAATATTGTATGAATATAAGAATAACAAATTTATTAACTGATTCTGTAACACTGTTGAACTCAATTAATTCATTTACTTTTTAATTTCAAAATTATCTCACCACCCTATTTATGTTTGTAGGGAGAAAATTGGAAAAGGATTGGTAAAAACTAAATTCTTTTTGTGGTAATTTGAATTCTTTTGTGATTATGTTGGGATGTTTGATTTTGAATGAGGATAATTTACACGAATACTTTTTTAAAAACTGAAATAATTCTATGGCTTCTAAAAGCAGAAATAAATCTTTCAGATCAAATTATTCATTTAAATTATTTTTTAAATCAGCTTCCTCCACCGAATTTATTTATATCTAACTTTATTGAGAATTTATTTTTGGTTTATTTAAAAGCCCCGCATTGCAGTGAATTTAATTTTTTATTTGCTGAATTAATTATTTGTGCAAGAATAAAAATTTAATTTTGTATGAAAATAAAAGGATTGGAATTGTAAAGAAAATCTGCAAAGCAGAACTATTTTTATGATGAATTTCCATTTACTTACATTCGCATGTAATTTATATCTGTAAATTAAAAAAAAATAATTCACCTCTTTTATTTGGTTCCCATATTCCTCCTTTTCTTACCTCCTTTGTCTTATCCCCCTTCCACCAGATAAAGCTCAGAGAGAGAAAATTGAGGATTTACCTGGATGTTAATTTGAAGTTTAAAAAGATGCATTTATAGTATGAGCAGACAACCTGTTAGTGCCAAAAATGAACATTACTAACTGAATTCATTAAATTATTAATAAAATACGTGATGCCAAAAACACTTCAATGAAACCTTAGTTATAATAAATTTTATCAATATTTAAGCTTTGACTCAATAATTTAATTTATGTAAAATATTTATATATTTTTTTATAATTATAAATTATAATATAATAATTACAAATAATTTAAAATTTTTATATTTAAATTTATTTTACTTAAGTTACATAAATTTTTTTTATTGAATTTAATTTAAGCTTCAGTTTTTATCAGATATTTAAGCTTTTGAATCTGATGAATGTTTATTAATTCGTATAAAGGCCATTTAATAAATTCAGTAAAAATGTTACTTTCCATGGAAAAATTCTGTGATATAACATTCGGCAGATGAAATCTCTTTAAAACCAAAGAGATATATGGCACTTGCATAGGTTTCCCTCCTGAAAAGTAATCGAACTATGAAGTTCGACGCGGGTGCAGGGTGAGTGTAATGGAACATCAGAAAGAAGAACTCTAGCACTGTGCTCTTACAATTTAATCTATTTGATAAGAAAAGTTGGGCTCACCAAGTCAGTAAAAGAAAACAAAGCTTTAATCTTTAGTAGAAATCTGAGAAAATGAAGATTCTGAAAAACATTTTCCTTAACCAAATGAATAAAATCCGAAACTGATTCTTTATACAGATAATATTTAAAACAACCTAATAGTTAAAAGACTTTAAAATGATAAGGAACATTCTAATTTGTTTGAGATATGGATATTATAATTGAGAA